>QFET01015559.1:0-12160 GCA_003316355.1 Tuber calosporum | reverse complement strand
TTTTTTTTTTCAGTTACTTTTTCCCACAACTTTTAACGGCGCTATCGTGCTTTTGACCATAGTTGCTGTAGCACTCTGCGGCTTAGGCTGCATCACTGGTATCATACTGGAAAGGAAGCCATCAAGCGCGGAAATCATCCCATTACTTTTTTTACTTTGTCCTTCTTTTTCTTCAACATACTATATCCTTTCTACTAGATTTCAAACAAAGTATCTTCGCATGTGTGAACAGGAAATCATATACTCTTTGCCCCTGACCAATTGCAACTAAAACTACACCGCTATCCCAATAATGGAGTAAACGATTGCGCCAAGTTTCATTGGGGGGTAATTGGAAACGGTTAGGTCGTATGCAATTCTCTAGACATCTGAGACAGACCTAAAGACAATTCATGTCAGGAAATACAGTTTATTCATGACTTTGATCCTCGCACAGCGGCCAGAAAAAACAAAGTCAAAAAGAAACCTCGCGTCAACCGGAGACAGTGCAATACCAGTAACACAATGGAACCAAGCATTGCAAGCAAGAGGCAAGGTCCCCAGGTAAACAAAAATATGATTAATCGAAAAAAACAGGCCCCGGAGAGCCGTTCCAGAGATTAAGCTGAAAAGAACAGATACTACACTTGATCTAAGCCTGATTGATAGTTAGTAAATGCGAGAGAACAGAGGAGTTGATGTTGTGGTGGACTTACCAAAAGGCAAAGAGAGCTGGGGAGGAAAGAGGGAGGTGGGGGGAGAGGCCTTATATAGGAGAATAGGGTGGTGCCAAGAGATTAAATTTTGGCCGCTCTTGCTATGAGTTTAGGGCTCAGGATGGTCTGAGTGGGCGCTGTATCATACCAATGCATAACGTATGATATGATAGGAGAGGATTGCGGAAACGTTCTCACACCCTAAGGTACGCGGCAGATGAGGGTGTGCGTGGTGGATTCGTCAGGACAATTGTCCAATGTAACCTCACTGGCGAGCACCTAGATCTTACGGGGGTGACCGTGAGTGATTCAATCGATTCACCATGTGGAGTCAACTCCTGTATTCCAGCTAGGGAGGCAATCAACGAGACACTAACATACCCTAACTAACTTGGCTTCAAAGGTTTGAGAGCAAAACACGAGTAGTGTGTATCGATTGTTTGATGTATTCTAAGTTTTGCCTTACTGCTCGAACTCTTCTACCAGTTAGCCTTATGCTGTTCCAACTCACTAAGACCACTTCTGTATGGTAAGCAATACATTGCTGCGCTACTGGAATACATTTTCTCCTTTCAATATTCCTCATAACATATTGGCGAAGGTAAAAACAACAGCCACCAGTTCCATAGGAAATCCCTCCTTCATTCAGCCACTTGGACAAGCTATGGAATGCTTCCCGCCACTTTAGGAATACCAAGAGGTCGACATACCAAGAGGCCACTTTGAACAAAATATTTCACCTCCGGAATGTTGTGTTTGTCTCAGGCACAGAAGGTGCGCAGCTGCCTGTGACACCTCCCCATATTCGTCGGTCGACCTCAGGAGATTCACAGTATCTCTCCCACATTCATGGAATTGATGAACCCAGAAACAGCTCTCATTTCCGGTAATGCTGATTCCGCCCCCGCCAACCCCGCCAACCCCTCCGAGACGCACTCACGATGGCTGGTCTCGATGAGAGGCGGAGGTATATGATATCTCCAGCTGGTTCCTCTTGATCATTCCTTTCTACACATCGCTCCTTCAACATGATTTCGTTAATTTTACTATCAGTTCTATCTTTATCTGAATATGCTTCTGCACAGTCGAAATACCAGAAGTCGTCTGAGCAGCGTGGTGGGAGCGAGATTATTCCTGGGCGATATATTGTTGAGTTTTCGAACGATGGGCAATTGAGGGCCCAAGCGGATGTACGTATCCCGTCTTTATCTGTCTGCTGTTGATTTCTAACGATGGGCTAGCCTGTTGAGGGCTTTTATAATGCTTTGTCGGCCGAGGGGATACAGGTTACTCCTCAAGTTAATATTACCTCAATGGTGTTCTTTGGAACATCTTTTACTGCCACCAGTGATGATGACAATATCCCAGCTGAGATTGCCGCATTAGAGGGTGTTGCGAGGATTTGGCCCGTGAAGAGGATACCAAGAGCCACCCCGGAGATTCATGGGGTTGGGGAAAAAACCGCTCCAGTATGGAGCAGTCACAGTAAGTCTCCCGCTATCTATTCAAAACTACGCTAATTGTTCTAGGAAATACTGGTGTATTAGATCTTCACGAACAAGGTATACTTGGTGAAGGAATCACCGTGGCAATTGTAATGATCTCTTCCTATTAATTGTGCTTGGGCTAATTCCCCTAGGTCGATACAGGTATAGACTACACCCATCCCTCGCTGGGCGGTGGCTTCGGTCCGACATTCAAAGTCGTTGGGGGAACAGATATCGTTGGCGACAATTACCAAGGTAAAGACTTCTTCCCAGATCCAGACCCTTACGATTGCGGTGGTCACGGGACCCACGTTGCTGGAATCGTGGCTGGCGAAGACAAAAACTTTGTCGGGGTAGCTCCCAAGTCAAAGCTCCTCTCGTATAAAGTTTTTGGATGCAGGTACGATGGCACGGGAGAAGATGCATTGATACAAGCATTCGTCCAAGCTTATGAAGACGGAGCGGACGTTATCAATGCTTCTATTGGAGGTCCTGGAGGCTTCCCGGAAGATGCCTGGGCGACTGCATCCTCCAGAATTGTCCAGCAGGGCGTCTTTATTGCCATCTCTGCTGGTAATAGTGGTGACCGGGGGTTGTTCTATGCCAGCTCTGGTGCAACAGGAGTAGACGTTATGTCCGTTGCATCGATTGCAAACGAGGAGTACTTTGCATTTAATACGGAGGCAGTAGCTGGAGGTGAAACAAGGAGGGACATTGCATATCTCCAGAGCGGTGTGGAAGGATTCAAACTCGCCGGACCAGTACCCGTTTATGTCACATCTCTAGATAAATTTGCGAGCAACGATGCTTGCAGGGCTCTGCCAGAAGATACTCCCGATCTTTCCAAATATCTGGTTGTTGTGAGACGCGGAGGGTGCCAGTTTAACATCAAGGAGAAGAACCTAGTAGACAAGAATGCGACATATATCTGGTTTTACAATACTCCCAAGACACCGATTGTGTATCCCAATATCGAAGGGTCTGTCTCCAAGGGGTTTGCCATGATTTCTACTCAGGATGGAGAGTTTATTGTGGACCGATTCGCCAACGGCGGGAACGTTACTGTGAACTTTCCTCGGGAACTACAAGGAGTAGGGATCAACAATACCTTAACTGGGGGTAAGATGTCGCCGTTCACTTCTTGGGGGCCATCATTTGAAGCGCAGATTAAGTCTGAAATTGGTGCCCCCGGAGGGTATATCTACTCCACCATTCCCTTGAAGCAAGGATCGTATGCGGTGTTCAGTGGAACATCGATGGCATCTCCGTAAGTCCTTTTTTATCCTAACGGTGTGCAAGCTAATAGAAGCAGATATATCGCAGGAGTGGCAGCTCTTCACATGAGCAAGTTTGGAGGTCGCAAGAGGCTAGGCTATGCCGGGGTTCTAGAGCTCAAAAACCGTATGATCTCTAGCGGCACTCTAGTAAATTGGAACGACGGCACCAGGACGGATCCCACAAGACTGGCCCCAATAGCCCAACAGGGGGCTGGCTACGTGAATGCTCTCAAGGTCTTAACATACACGACAACTCTCTCACCCGGAAAGCTTGAACTCAACGACACGGCAAACTTCAAACCAGAACACACCATAACCATCAAAAACTCTGGCAACCAAGAAGTCACATACGCTTTCACCCACGAGGCTGCCGGGACAGTAAACACCTTCAAACGCGGATCCAAAGTCCCGCAAACATTCCCCCCAATCTTCGTCAATGGCACCGCAACCCTCCAGTTCCTCCCACAAAACATGACAATACCAGCCCACAGCAACGGTAGCTTCAAAGTGATCTTCACCCCACCAAAAAACCTGAAAACCACCCTGCTACCAGTATACAGCGGTAAGGTGGTAATAACCTCCTACGAAGAAACCCTCTCCATCCCGTACCAAGGCATCCACGGCAACCTCCGTGACGTGAGCATCTGGCAAACGGAGCAGTTCCCCTTCCTAGCATCCCATCGCACAGGCGGCGAGATCCGCGAGCCGACCACGGTAACCCTCTCCGGGGACGACCTGCTGACAGCAGTCTTCGCGAATAACTTTGGCACACCCGAGGTTCGCTGGGACGTGGTATCTGAAGGTTACGATCCGAAGAAATTCGTATACCCGCCGGTGGTCGGGGAGAGAGGGTTCGTTGGATCGGTGAGGACGCTCGAAGAGAGGGTGGATTTCCCCATTAGGTATGAGCCCAGACATGATCCGTTGGGGACGGGGTTTGCCTGGTATAATTGGGGCGGCGGGTTGGGTAATGGGAGTAGGATTGCCAACGGGAGGTATCGATTTGCGTTCATGGCGCTGAGGGTCGCAGGGGATAGGAGTAAGGTGGAGGATTGGGAGACAGTGGTTACGGAGGTTGTTACTATCGCCTCTGAACCTTAGGTCTTTGAGGGGAGGAAGGGAGGGGCGAAGGGACTACATTTCTTGTAGATATTTTTGAACCGTGGTTTTTAGGGGCCACCCGTCAGATAGGTCAGGCAGTGGGTAATGTAATTGTGCGAGTATCGATTGATGGTCAATTTCAAGCAAATAACCTGTTGTAGCAACTTTACTTAATTCATGAAAAACCTAGGGGGGCACGCCCCACCACTTGTGCTCAACGGGATCAGCCACCAGCTTTCCGTGTTTACGCTGCCTCACTCGGTGGCCTGAGATATCCGTGATACCATATGCGGAAGGATGCTCCAACATCAGCTACTATCCAAGCGCCGAGTGATCCCCTGTGAAACCACGAATAGGTCTCTAACATAGGCTGCACTGCTAAGCCAGCATTACAGCAACCCGCTCGCCCAGACAGCAAGAAAGATTCTCTACCCCCCGCATGAGCAATCAAAACATTCGTAAAAAGAAAGCAAGAATCCCTTCCATTGCCCACATGGTATTATACGGAAGAGACATGTCAGTACCGCGCAGCAATCACACCATAACAACCAATGTATAATATTTCCTTCGCCAGCCCTTGCCTCCCTGTCTCCTCCCTTCCTATGGTAGTTTCAACCACGCCGCCAATCCTAACCTCCCGGCAACCACAAAATACACGCACCATCAAGACTTCCATTGAAACCCTTTTAATTTTCCATACCGAGACCACCCGGCCAGCTCCCATCTATACAAAACTGATTGTCGAAGATGAGGCGTAAGAAAGGAAAAAAGTGGCAAAACTATTAACTTGAAACGAGAAAAAAAGAGGGGAGGGAATGAAAGGTGGATCATCTCCTGCCCTGTCTCGCACCCAGGATACCACCAAGGCCACTCCCGAGACTCCTCTTGGTACGTCTCTTGCTGGTATTTGCTCCACCTACGCCGCCACTACTGGCAGAGGTAACTCCGTCGAAGGGACCTTCATCGATTTCCATCTCGTCGTCTTCGCCCCAACCCCCGCTGCCGCGGATAGCACTCTCGTCACCTTCGCTAATGACTCTTTTCCCCTTCCCGGCCACGCCTCCCCCTCCTCCTCCACCTGGAGCTCCCGTAGCAATTCCCGGGCCCATCCCGCCTCCACCACCTCCACCACCCCCCTTCTCCTCCGATTTGACAATCTCCTTCCTCATCGCCACGACCCTCTCATACTCGTCCGCAGCCCTCTTCCTGGCAATCGCCTCGCGCTGCACGCATCGCACCTGTTCGTCGATATCACCGAGGACATCCTCGCACTGCCGACACCAGTTCTTCAGGGTGGCAATCATGTCCGGGATCTCCTCTGGCGCGACGTCGCGGCCGGCGGTGCTGGACACTTCGACGCGTGCCGCCTTAGTGTCGAGTTTGGCGACGAGGAGGTGTGCGTAGATTGCGCTTATGGTGAGGTCTTCCAAAGCGCGGGTGCTGGGCAAATCCAGGGTGCGCTGGAGGGAGGTGTAGGTTAGGTTCTGCGGGCCCTGAGAGGAGAGAGTTATTAAGGAGAGTTGTTTTAGCTTGTGGAGGTGGGATGCCGAGAGTGGGGGGAGGTATTTGGCGTTGCCTGAGGGTGGGTGGGGTGTCAGTTGGTGCTATTGAAGGAGAAGGGAGAATCAAACCTCTGTAATCACCGTACCAGCCGTATGCGAAGATCTTCAAAAGGTCAAAGTACTTCTTCCCATCATCGGTGTTGGCGAGGGCTTGGATGTTGGGCATTTCTAGGAGTTCACTGAAGACGAAGCAGCCCGGTGCTGCTGTTGCCTGCATGACGAGATCAGCGGCTGCCCTGCCGGTGGCAGACTTGGCCAGGAGGATGAAGGGTTGGAGGGAGGTTAGGTATTGTTCGTCTGCCATCTTTGGTTAATTTGCAATGGGCAGGCGGCGTTGTGCTGTGTTGGGTGTCGATTATTGATGGATGGGTTGAGGGTTGAGTGAATGATGCGGACGTGGTGGGAAGTTAGAGCTTGAGTTTGTTGGTGGGGAAGACATGCAGCCTCATAGCGCCCAATGAGAGATACCATAAGGCTTATCCCTAGCCCCTGCTGCAATAGCATTGTTCAGCCTATAGATTAGGTTAGATTAATCTGTGAAACCTTATCATACGAGTAAATTAACTTGAGTCAAGTGAAAGGTGATCAGACCCAACGAAGACTCTTCCTTACTTCTGCTGAGTAATAATATGCTCACATCCCAGTTGCATCACGGGGGGGGGGGGGGNGGGGGGGGCTCAAAGCGGCAGGGCTATTTATGGCCCAAGATCCCAAACGTGTAACAGAAATAGTGCTCGAGTACAAGCACCATACAGGCAGGTGACAAGCGATGCGCAAGTACTAGTCTCGAGTACATGATACGAATACCCGAGTGCCTTCACGGAAATTCCTTTCGTCCTTTCGTGAACCTGCCTGAAACCCCTTTGACTCTTGGTTCCGCGCGGGAACTACTGTAATACGATACTTGTACGAGCACAAAGAAAGAGGTGAACAATAAAAATGGGTCTGGTGGCCTTTTGGCCTTAGGAGTAGCTGCTGGGATGGGTAATACAAGTAGTAACGGTAGGGTACAAGTACAAGTACAATAGCGGTAGCAGTTAGCGTTTTGGAGATTGGGGGGGACTCCGTAACGGAGGAGAGCAAGCGAGTGGTTGAGTAGAATACGGTTGCAGTGGGTGATATGGTATGATTACAAGTATTAATATTCGAGTAGATAATTGATAGACCAGGGGAGGAAGGGACAAAGGGGTTGAAGCGAACCTCTCCTGAGAAGAAGAGAAACCACCGCACCAAGACGTTTGAAGAAGGTATCAACATCCTGAGGGATCACAGGCATTCTTTGCTACCGGTACTTGTAGATAGTTGCCGGTGGTGGTTTGGTAATTTACGTATAAGTGTTGCTGCATGATATGAAGCCATATTCGGACGGAAGGTAAATTATTATATTTAGACCTTTGGTGTTTTTGTGTCATGTCTTGAAATGTATTTGAAAGGGGCAAGTGAATGAGTGGGTGGGTGCCGGTGGTCGGATGGGGCGATTGTATTGATAAGATTCACCAGAGTCTCATTATGCCAGGGCGTTTCCCTGCCCACCATCCCAATCCCCTTGTCCGATTTACTTCGCCCTGGACCTATTCTTGCCCCCTCTTCCCTCATCCTACTCCCTCATCTTCCTGGTGGTGGTGGTGTTATCCCACCCCCAGCCCATATTTTTTTTACAAATCCAGTAATCAGGCTCCCGGGTCTTCAACCGGGGTGAAGGTGGATCTCTTTTTTTACTCTTTATTACCATAGATTTGTTTTTCAGTTTTGCTATTGGCCTGGTGCCACTTTCCCTCACTCCGAAACCGTTTCTCGATTCCTGCCCCTTCAGCTCCGTGTCCCGGTTCTTCCGTTTGCATCAGCATCTTTTTCTCCGTTCGAATACCTTCTCTCCCCCTCTTGCCTCTTCTCCTCCCCTCACAGACCCAACACCCCTCTCCCCAAAGACTATCCTTCTCGCCTATTTTACATCTCGGCTATCTTACATTTCTCTTTGGAGGTGAACTTGGACGATATCTGGACTTGGGCGTTTGTTGTTGAAAGGGATCTTATCCCCCTTTCCTAATTCTCTTCAGATCTATCCTTTGGCGCCTGCATTTAGATTTCAGCCCACCCTTTTTCTATTTTTTTTTTTTTTTCCTTGGCCTGGATCATCCGCCCGCTTGCGACAGCATGTCATTTTCAAAGCCACAAGATGAAGTTCCCTTGATGGACTTTGGGGACGATAGAGGGGAGGAGAAGGAACTCGCACAGACTACCATCACTATCAATGGAATGACATGCGGTGCTTGCACTTCTGCTATTGAAGGTTTGTTGTTTCTTAAATCCGGTTCCAGCGCAACCCTTTTCTGACCCGTGCATGCGGCAACAACTTAGGTGGCTTCACAAACGTCGACGGGTTGGAATCCTTCACCATAAGTCTGATCACAGAGCGAGCCGTTGCAATCCACGATGTCGCTAAGCTCTCAGCAAAACAGATCGCCGAAATGTGAGTTTTAAACACCAAAGTTACCAACTCCGCGGGAAAACGGCGTTAACCTGGTATGACAGAATTGAAGACCGCGGCTTCGACGCAACGATTGTTTCCTCGGACATCAAAGACCGATCACCGAGGAGCAGGCGGGGGAGGGCATCGACCTCGGGGTTACTCACCACCACGATTGCGGTGGAGGGTATGACTTGCGCATCGTGTTCGAACTCTATCGAAGGCGCTTTTAAGAATGTCGATGGTGTACAGAGCATCGCTGTGGATTTGGGTACGGACCGCGCCGTCGCTACTCACGACCCGGCAAAGGTATCGGCGGCGAAGGTGGCGGAAATCATCGAGGACCGTGGGTTCGATGTGAAGATTGTGCGTTCTGAACCTGTTGGAGGATATGGACGATGGAGCATTAGCGATTCGACGCCGCGTTTAGCTACGACAACAATCGCTGTAGAGGGTATGACTTGTGGTGCGTGTACTGCTGCTATTGAGGAGGGTTTCAAGGGCGTTGCTGGGATCGGAAGCTTCACGGTCAGCTTAATAATGCAGAGGGCGGTAGCGGTTCACGATCCGAATGTTATTTCTGCTGAAAAAATTGCAGAAATGTAAACCACCGTATTTAATGATGTCTGAAGCTGAAATGGCTAATTGTTTTTAGAATCGACGACCGGGGATTCGATGCAAAAATCATATCAACAGGCCTCCAGTGCAGCGAAGATCGGGATGCAAAAGAAGATACCATAATATTCAAGATTTTCGGCGTGAACTCAGAAGAGGATGCCATAAAGCTAGAGAACTCTTTCCGAACCTGTGAAGGGGTTGTCGATGCTATTGTGACATTACCTGATGCAAAGGCTGTAATCGGATACTATCCGTCGAAAACCGGAGTTCGTGACCTTGTCGATATCGCCGAGTCATTGAATATGAACGCCCTCCCAGCAGATATGGAGGACAATAGCGCCCAGCTAGAATCCCTGGCCAAGACAAAGGAAATCAAGCAATGGCAGCGCGCGTTCTGGTTTTCGCTCTATTTTGCCGTTCCGGTGTTTTTGATATCCATGGTAATTCCGATGTGGTTCAAGGGACTCGACAAGTACATCGGCCAGCTTTATATAATACCGGGATTGTACCTGAGCGATGTCATTTGTTTGCTGTTAACCATTCCGGTGCAATTTGGAATCGGGATGAGGTTTTACCGGAGTGCTTTCAAGAGTCTCAAGCACGGGAGCGCTACCATGGACGTTTTGGTTATTCTCGGAACTTCGGCGGCTTTCTTCTTTTCGATCCTGGCTATGTTCACGTCTATCATGTGCCATCCTCATACCAAGCCTAGCACTGTGTTCGATACTTCCACCATGTTGATTACGTTCATTTCCCTAGGAAGGTATCTTGAAAACAGAGCAAAGGGCCAGACTTCAAAAGCCCTGTCAAGGCTAATGTCTCTCGCTCCTTCAATGGCAACAATATATGTCGACCCGGAGAAGGCGGGGTTGGGCATGGGAAATGACGGTAACGCGGGCGAGGAGAGGACTATTCCAACAGAACTTATTCAGGTCAACGACATCGTGATTGTCCGTCCGGGGGATAAAATACCCGCTGATGGAACTGTCGTTGCGGGAGAAAGCTACGTTGACGAGAGTATGATTACCGGAGAAGCCATGCCGATCCTCAAACGCAAGGGAGCACTATTGATTGGCGGAACAGTCAATAACGCAGGTCGTCTTGACTTCCGAGTTACCAGAGCCGGAAGGGACACTCAACTAAACCAGATTGTCAAGCTCGTCCAAGAAGCCCAAACTTCCCGAGCTCCTATTCAACGGATAGCGGATATCCTCGCTGGGTACTTCGTCCCTAGCATCATCGCGCTGGGGTTAATCACCTTCATTGGTTGGATGATCCTCAGCCACGTCCTCAAAAACCCTCCTGCAATCTTCTCGAATGAAGCCAGCGGCGGGTCGTTCATGATCTGCTTGAAGCTCTGCATTAGCGTCATCGTATTCGCCTGTCCATGTGCCCTCGGCCTGTCCACGCCTACCGCAGTGATGGTAGGCACGGGTGTCGGGGCAGAGCAAGGTATTCTCGTCAAAGGTGGTGCAGCACTCGAAACTGCAACGAAAATCACCCAAGTCGTCCTGGATAAAACTGGAACGATAACAATCGGACGAATGACTGTTGCCGTGAGCAAGCAGTCTCCAGCATGGGAATCGACTGAACGGATATCCCGTCTCTGGTGGTTACTCGTCGGCATCACTGAATCCGGTAGTGAACATCCTATCGGTAGGGCTATTGCAGCCGCTGCTAGAGAACAGCTGGGTCTAGGCGTAGACGGGGCTCTCGACGGGGCAGTCACGGAATTCAAAGCTGCTATCGGTCGCGGCGTTCAAGCGAATATTAAGCCGGCCGCTGAGCCAGAGGCCTACAGAGTTCTCATTGGAAACACTAAATTTCTTAACGAAAGTGGCATCGAGATTCCCGAAGGGGCGGTCAATGAAGCGAGAGGCGCAAGCCTCGCAGGTCAAGCTGGGGACGCTGATGGGAATACATACGTCTTTGTTGTAATCGATGGAGAGTACGCAGGACTGGTAGCACTTAGCGACGAACTAAAGCCAGATGCTAAATATGCTGTCGAGGCATTACGCAGGCTGGGTGTCAAAATCGCAATGGTTAATCTCTCCCCCTTCTGGCCACCCACATCGCGCTAACTCCACAAACAGGTAACCGGCGACCAAGAAGCCTCCGCCCAACAAGTCGCCAAACAAGTCGGCATACCCTCCTCAATGGTCTACTCCTCTGTTTCTCCGGACGGAAAGCAGAAGATAATAAAATCGTTTCAAGCCTCCGGCGAAATCGTAGCCATGGTCGGCGATGGCATAAACGACTCTCCAGCGCTTGCAACCGCGGACGTCGGAATCGCAATGTCCTCGGGCACAGACGTGGCAATGGAAGCAGCCGACATCGTCCTCATGAGGCCCCAATCCCTCCTGGACATTCCGGCAGCCTTACACCTCGCCAAGGCCATCTTTGGCAGGATAAGACTGAACTTGCTATGGGCTTGCTTGTATAATATCCTGGGTTTACCGTTCGCTATGGGGTTTTTCTTGCCACTGGGACTGCATTTGCATCCCATGGCGGCGGGCGCTGCAATGGCGGCTAGTAGCGTTTCCGTCGTGTGCTCTAGTCTGCTCCTAAAGTTCTGGAGAAGGCCGGTTTGGATGACGGTTGATGGGATGAAGGCCGAAGAGGCGAACGGCCTGGATACGGCCTGGAGTCCGGGCATGGGTTGGCAGAGGTGGTGGAGGAGGTGGAGAGTCGGAAGAGCTGGGGATGGGTATGCTCCCGTTGGTACGGAAGAAGTGTAAATGTTCGTTGGCGGGCGAGCCGGAGAGTACATATATTATTCCCTAAAGCAATGCGCACTTTTTTTCCCTCGCCTTTTCTCCTTATTGGCTAGGCTTTCCCATCATGATAGGAGAGGGTGACTTAGTATAGTAGATCTCAGTCGAACGATACCGGTATAGCAACTACTCACTCACCCCTTACGCCATTTTGAGAGAATTAGGGCCTGTTTGGCAAC
>QFET01015553.1:0-10806 GCA_003316355.1 Tuber calosporum | reverse complement strand
GGGGGGTCAAAGTGGGAGATATAACCGCTAACTTAACCCCCGATATCACCGGGCGTTTGACTAATGTGGGAGGTAGTCATAGTTTTGCGTATTAGGACCCATAGGATACGCTGGATGCTATAATACTGGAGCCCAGTGGGGAGGGATATGAGGAGGTGAAGGGAGCGGATGTCTGGGGTGATGATTTGGAAGGTTACGATAGTTGATGGGTATTAGATTTCTTCTCTCACTGCTTATCACTCGGGAGCTATATTCTTTACTTGTAAAGAAAGTGTTTGATCCATGACGAATAATCTGCCATGTAAATTTCATAATTATGCTTGCGCCAGTAATTCCCAAGAGCAGATATTATCATTAAATAGCTTTAGCACAATGGGGAGGGCCATCCAACTCATGGTCCATACCCTATCCATAACCCATAGCAAAGCAAAACGCCCATGCTATTTGTCATCCCACCAATCAGAGAAAGGAGAAAAAAAGCAAAAAACAACAACACTCCTACGCTCAAGCTACTCCTTCTTCTTCCTCCTCCGTAGCCTCATCATCAATCAACCCCCTCCCCTCCTTCAAAAACCAAGCCCACCAAGCCCCAAGCATGGAGATCCCCGCCATGACCCAAAAAACACACCCGACGATTCCACCCTCCAATCCAGCAGCATACAACACCCCACCCAGAGCCGGGCCCACAGCACGAGATCCGCTAGACAGGGAACTCCCGACCCCATGCACCGTTCCCAGAATACTCCTTTTCTCAACAGAGTTGGTTAGTAGTATAACGCTGCCCGGAAGTGCAAACGTGCGCGCCGTGACTTGCAATAGCAGCACACCGACGATGGAAGTCCACACCAGCCATCCACTCGCCGCTTGTTCAGGCGGTGACGTGGACGGCACGCGGGCAAGGAATGGGGTGAGGGAGTATGCTATTGGGAAAATCATGCAAGAGATACGGAAGCTGTGTAATAGACCTAATTTCGCCTGGAGCCAGGGGTAGAGGAGTAGTTGCATTAGGATTCCTATGGCGCCGAGGTAGGACATTGCGATGCCGACTTGGGTTGCTGGGAGGCCCAGCCCTCCTGTGAACGTGAAAGGGGATGAAGGGTTGAGTATGAGGGAGCGAGGTGTTGAGAGAAATATTCCCCACAGGTGCATGAATGTTGCATTGTGTAGGGGGAGGATCGCAAAGGCAATTAGCGTGAAGACGATGTTCTTTGTGAAGATTTCCCGGAGAGGCGGGCGTGTAGCAGGTTTCTTCGGTTTGATAGGTATAGAACGGATAGAGGCGGAGGAAGGAGACGAAAGCGTTGCCGAGCCTACTACAGTGGCATCGTCATCATCTTCGAGGTCCGTCACGAGCTGGTACTCCCCGAGTCCATCTGCGTTCGGAGAATTCCCCCTGCGAGTGACCATACAGTATAAACGTTTGGCGAAAAAGGTGGTCCCCCGTCCAATCTTCAACCCGATATCCGTTCTGTTCTTATACCTTTTCGACTCAAGCGTCTCTTCCAGGAAGAGGAATCCCAATAACATACTCAGGCACAAAAACACCGCGCTGGCAATATTCGGTAGGGCATACCGCCACCGACGCATCCACTCCACCCTCCCGAAGAGCGCGGGGTAGGTGCTTGCAGGATCAGCCAGAATCCCACCGATAGCCGGGCCAACAATGATCCCGACATTAAAGCACATGGGCAGAATCAAGAAGGCCCTACTATGATACTTTTTCTCGACAACGACTTCCGCAACCATGGTCCGTAGAACACCTATGTTTCCGTTCAGGCAACCGCCCAGGATGCGAAAGGTTAGCGCCGTAGCGATATTTTCCGAAAAGCCGAATCCAATTGTCGATATTGCGGCCCCTGCGAGGCCGAGGAGGATGCAGGGCTTTCGCCCTATCTTGTCTGATAAGCGACCCCACAGTACGCCGGTTAGGCACTGTGCAAGGGAGAAAGAGGAGGCTATTATTCCAGCCTGACGGGATATTGTCTCTGCGCTAGGAGGCGGCTTATTTGGCGGGTGGAAGGAGGATAGGTAGTAGTATAGATAGGATGCCACAGAAGTTTGCATGAGTGGTTCGGAGAAGCGGCAGAGAGTCAGAACGATCAGTTGTGATTTTCGAGGCAGAGAAAGCCACGTTACTGGTTTTTCCCCGGGACTTCGAGAAGACTCCGGCGGAGGGGGAGGAGGGTCTTCTGGAGCATCAATATCTACCAGCAACCTCCTCTCATCCTCCGAGTCGCTGACCGACGAAGATCTCTCAGATGGCAACATGTAATTTTTCCAACCTCTGCCCGTCTGTTTCTGTGTCCGTGTCTGTGTTTGAGTTTGCGGCTGCGGGAGGCGTAAGTGTTCATCAGTTGCCATGGTCCCGTAATCGAAATGATATGTTGACGGCGCCGCTGGAGGGGTATATGTGGCGAGAGAGGAAGAAGATTTTTCAAACTTCTTTTCAGGGCAGGTACGAACCCTGGCACACCAACCCAGGATTTCCACCTTGCCGCTGCTGTAGCGTCTAGCCAAGATTGGGATTTTGTCATCAGTTTCGCAGCCATCTTGGGTTGGGCTCCACCTTTTCGGCGGCGGCTGCGACGAGTCACGGGGGCCCCTGGACATGGGTTGTCGGATTTGGGCCGCTGTGGCAGAATTGAAGTTTGAATGATTTTCTGCGCACGGAGTGCTATAGCACTGTTGAGGGTGCCAGTAACGATAGTCTTTGAAGTAGGAGGAAGAGGAGGAAGAGAGGAATGAAAAAAAATGAAAAAATAATAGCGAATTCTCTCACCATCATTACCTCGTTCCCCTTCTTCTCCCTTGACGCCTTTTTTTTTTTTTTTTGGAAAACATCATCTTTCTATCGTAAATTACCAGGCCAGGAACCTTAGCACAGGTGCCGTTATGCAATGCAACCGATCGCTACCCCACCTGCCTAACATGATTGCATCCCACCATGTCAAGCTATCGCTGAGGGCCTGTCAGGCATTAAGAAAGGGGGTCTTAAAGGCCAAAAATTGTTCCATCCCCGGATTGGGAAGCAATTGAATTGCCATCCTACTGTGCCCAGAAAGATTTTCTGACGCCGGAAGAGGTGGATAGCGAATTTTTTTTCCCCACAACTGGTGGATCTGGTAAGGTATGCTACCAGACTTGGGTAGGATTGTATATAATGAAACCGCCTACCAAGTGCCGTATGAGTCAAGAGTGTGAAGTGCAATTCAGTCTCCAGGAGCATCAAGGGCGCAAAGATAAGGAGAGAGTCGTTCTTATGAATGATAAGCTTGTTAATGGAATACGGTAGCTGAGCGGTAGTAATTGTGAGAACATCATTCTCAGTCATGAATGCTTTGTTGAAAGTCCTGAAGATCTCGGGGGATTGTGAGTTTTCGGTGTGGTGAGTTTGAAACCGCTTACACCGGGTGAAGGTTGAGGCACCTGATCCCGAGATTCTGGTCCGGGTAAGTGGTTAGCTACCTTATGGTGTTTCGCCATGCGGATTTGGCCTGGGTTTAGGCCTACTTTTGGTGTGGTTACAGCACTAGAATTTTCTGCGGTTGCTTGCTTGAAGTCTTTTTTTTTTTTTATGAAATATTTATATCTGTGACGAGACGCTTGTGTGAAATACAGTATAGATTCTCGGGGCCATACGTATTGGCTCCGGGTATGGGCTGTTGGACATCCTAATGCAATTTTTAATGGTACCAAGGCTTTTCCTGTGAGAGGCATTTTCAATTCCGGGGGTGAATGCCTCTATTGAGATTCATGATGGTGCGATCGGGGTACGGACACCCCATCTAACACCACATCCTCAGAGTCCCAAGAAACTCCAACCAACTCTACTAAAGTCCTCCCTGCGGGCAATGCTGGTTCATCAGGCAGTGGCATCTAGGACCTGAACTCAGCCAACCTACCTCTTCCATCTCATCACCACCACCATCACCTATATACCATGAGATCTCCTGAAATCTGCCAGCTCCCTCGGCCCCGTGACCTCAGGGTTCGGACACAAAAGCTCCTAAGGAGGATTGGCCCTTTCCTGACACGGTATAGGATCAGCCCTCGGAACGCTTTGGATTCGCGATGTTGTTAACCCATCAAACTAAACCTATCCAGGGCTGGCCGATCCCCGCTGATAATCTGATAGTGGGTTTCACGAGATTTACAGAATGATGCCTCCATTTTCTACCCAGAAAGTGCTCCTTCAAACCCTCAAAACCCCAGTCCCGACATTTAATGAGACCCCCCCTCCCCGCCTGATCCCTAATTTCAGCCCTATCTCTGATCCTCCATCCTCCATCCCGAAGGCGGCTACTCCAGGTGCACACATGCGAACCCTACAGCCATCGTATCTCCCTTCCCCAGGCAAAACTGCCGCGTCCGCTGAGTAGGTCGATCATCTACCTCCTAACTGCACACTCGCCCATGGGCGATTCCACAACTGGGACCTGATTGTGCACACGGCAGTTATGGGCGCGGGCGGTATGTGCTTATTCGTGAGACTGGGGGGATAGAGATGTTTCTTGTTGGGTGCGGTGTTGAAGGGGGAGGAGTGGTCTAGTGGGTTGTTGAAGGTGGGTTTTGGAAAAGCTAGCGTCCCGGAGGAGGGGACGGGTGTTACTTATAGCGGAGGTACGGTTGACTTGTTAACCTCATTTCAGTGGTGGGTCTGGGGAGGTGAAGGTAGCGAATGGGGTGGTGACAGATTGTAGTCCCCGACTTCGACGCTTCGGGCCATGAATTCCTGGCGAAGGATGGGTTATTGGACATTGTTGGGTCGGAAGCTGCCTAGGGGCTGAACTCGCTGCTGCGTTTAAACGATCAGAGTCGAGTTTCATGATTATAGATGCACCGCGTGATTTAAAACTACACCACACATATCCCATGAGCAAATCCGAGTTCCCGGCGAGGAAGCGTAGTGCTCTACAGGGCTTGTATGATAGGTATATACTCGTGTATGTATATCACATGGAAGGAAGGGATCTCACGAAAACAGCACCTGTCCAGATGCCTTATCGGAAGACGTGCGGAGTTGATAACTTGCCTGTACGATCGCGTGAATGGAGTGGAACGTCGTGTCTAGCCTGATACCTACCCTACCCATCCACCTGCACCGGGGGTGCTCTGTGACTGGCCGAGAGATTGAATAAAAGAGGATGAAGTCCCTATGGGATAACACCGCAATCAAATCTATGTATGCATTGTTTCAAGAATACATTGATAAAAGTGCAAGTAGATATCCCGGGAGTATAGTTTTTCCGATAGCGGCCTGTTGTGTTTGTGAGTGCCTGCAACTATGTCACTACGAGTAATACACCGTAAATTTAATCATACACTTGACTTGGTCTGTCATACAACAATAGACTGTGGGGTAAAAGCGGCTTTACCGCGCTACTCCAAACAAAGCATAGGACCAGCACTACCGCTATCCCACTCTCGGTATACCCGCCTGATCATACAATTATCCATCGACATCATTGGTTCCAGGCCACAAGTTATGGATACTCGATGACACTTGATCCAATCCCGTCTGCCCAGCAACAAGCCTGCAAATGTCCAGCCAACCACAGGCCTATATTCTCCCCTTCACTTTTGACTCCACATTTCTGATCAGATCCCACGGCGTTGCCAGCTAGCAAGCTATGCTGTGCGAGTCGTCCTTCAGCCAATTGACCGACGAGTTCCTCCTTCCTCCGAACGAGTGAGACAACATACCCGCCTCAAGAAGGGAAAGGGAGGAGGGAAGGAGGAAAGAAAGGAAGGTAGGGAGGAAGGAAGGGGGAGCAGGAAAAAAGAGATAGGAAGGAGGCAACGTCTGAGAAGGCTCCAATAATATTATAATATCTTATCCAATACGATACAATTACAATACAATACATAATATGGTTAGAGTGGTCTGTTCTCTGTGAATAAATCTAAATCTAAATGGTACGGTATGGTATGGTATAGCACGCACACACTGGCTATAGCACCAGCTTGATCATAAGCTATTTTTCCTAAAGTAAAGAAATTAGAATATCCCCCTTTGCTTTGCTTTGCTCCTATGCTCGGTTTCGGACCCAAATCCAACCCCCCCGCCCTTTCCTACAAGTTGCCCCTCACACTAACGGTAGCGCAGGGTATGGTACTCGTACACGTTATCTACAATATCCATACACACAGGACGTAACCTCCCTTCCCTCTCGTCCTCCCTTCACGATCCACCCCCTCATTCACCCCCCTCACTCCATCCCTTAATGCACCCACCCGCCTCTCAACCATTAAACCAAGGCCCTTTCCTACCATCCATCCGCCACCCACACTTCAGTAAGAACAATAATGAACACCCGCGTGCTCCTCCGGTCACCGGGCTTCCTGCCGGAACGACAGCTTTTGAAGAGCAGTACACAAAGCTTAACCTCACACCTGGCTGCTCCACCGAGTATGAATTTTCAAAAGAGTTTTTTGTTCGTTGCTTCTTCAAGTGGGAACAGTGGGAGGAGGGCGTTTTCGTCGTCATCGGCGGGGCGGTTTATAGATGGTGGTAGTGGGGTTGCGGGAGGGGGAGTGAGTGGAGGCGAAGGTAGGAAGGGGAGTGAGGGGATTGAAGGTGTGGGTGAGGGAGGAGAGAAGGGATGGGGCTGTGGAGAGGAGAGGGAGAAGGATAGTAACGAGGGAGATGGGTGCGGGAGTGGAAAGTATAGAGGTGGGGATGTGAGTAGTGATAGCGGTGTCAGAGAGTTAGGAGGAAGTGGTGATGTAGGAAGAAGCACACCCCGGCAATCCCCTGCAAAGAGGTCTGCGGAGCCAAGCGTTACCACAAAAGGTATGATATTTCATCCTGCATTCCCACCTCTCATCACCGGTTCTCACATTACAACCTCAAGGAAAACTGCTACCAACTCCTTCCCGACTCCTAAAGCTCCTCCTCCCGCTAAAACTTAGTGGCTCCCCTCACCCCATTGACTCCCCCCTCGCCCTGCTAGTGCACCCCCAGCAACCTCTCTCTTACCTCGAACGCCTAATCCAAGCCGAACTCCCGCCGGTAACCTTCCCCAGCTCGCCCCCCCGCGCCCCAAACATCTGCTTTAAGGCCCTAGACCTCGGCTCCCCCAGCCCTTCCGGGAAATCGGGAAAGGTTGGACACGTGCGCTGGTCCACTTCCACGGAAGTAGGCGACTTTGTCCGCAACATGGCAAAGGGCAAGGAATTCATCATCGAGATTGAAGGGCGTGATGACGTGCCCGTTAGCATGCCTAGCTTTAAGCAGCGGACGCATTACCTCTGCCAGCGATTGGTGGCCGTGACGAGGGAGATTGAGCTTCGGGCGAGGCTCAAGTCTGAGTGTGATAGGATTGGGCATCGAGGGGCGCAGGAGGTTGCTGTCAGTGGGCTTTCGGTATTGGTGGGGTGGCTTGCGGGGGTTTACTGGCTAACGTTTAAGGTTAGTCTGGGGGTATGTGCTGTATGATACAAGTAATATTCTAGGATCAAGTGCTCACATCTGGCGGTGGTGGTGGTGGTGGGGTAGTGGGCTGTTGTGGAGCTAGTGACCTACCTTGTCGGATTATCCACCGTGGGCGCATATCTCATTTTCCTATACAATAACCGCGAAGCCTTGCACTGGTCTGTCCTGCGCATGACTGTGTTAAAACGGCAGATGAAGCTCTATCGAGAGAAGGGATTCGATATCGAGGAATGGGAGGAATTGATCAATAAGGGCAAAGCTATCCGCAGAGAGATTAAAGCCATAGCAGAAGAGTACGAAGTCGACTGGGATGAGTGGAGGGATGAGGTCGATGGGGATAAAATCGGTAGGTTGCTGAAGGAGGGTTAAAAGGACGGGGGGAGGGATCGGGAAACGTATGATATGATAGATGCAGGAGGAAAGAGGGGGGAGGAAGCGACGAAGTAGGGTTCACGTTCGGGGCTGGATGCACATACATATGCCCCCGCCTCTTTAGTTTTGTGGGTTGGAGTTTGGGTTGCATTTACCGTTTGTCACGTTTCACTTTGATTTCTCAGGCTGGGAGTTTACCCGCGAGTGCTACATAGAGAGCACAGTGCTACTTATCACTTCTCGTATAGCACTCAAACTGGAAAAACAATCGAATTATAAATATTCCCTCCCACTCCTGCCAAAAACCAAAAGTAACGATAACTCTCCCACCAAACAGAGAAACACTTCTATTTCCCCTTCCGACTCTCCCCCCCAACCCTTTCCTCAGCCAATCCCCTCCCCACTCTCTTAACCTCGTCCTCAAACCGATGCGCACACCTCCACCCTTCGAGCGCCACATTGACCAGCCAAAGCGCCCACACCCCACGCCGGTGATCGACCCCATGCACCCTCAATCTCCTGGCCAAATTGACCACATCGCGACACTTCTTGACCAATATCCCAGCGTGCACCAAGGCAGTAGCGTCAAACTTCCAGTCAACATCCCAAACCTTGTCCGCCAGAAAGCCACCAACAAACGGCGCCTCCCTCCCGCGGAAGATCCAAAGCGCGATAACAAACGACAATGACACGAACCAGCCCATGGCAAGGAACGACCCTGGTGACGTCGGTGGTAAGTAGCGTGTGACGACGATGTCGGAGCGGTTATCGGTGACCTTTTCGCTGGCAGCAGACATCTCCTTGAGCCGTGTAGCGCATGCTTCCTCCCAGTCGAAGTTTGCCCGCTCATCCTCCGGGTTCGCGGGCAGGGGTAGTAGGGGCGGAGTGAAGGGGATGATGGCCGTGCGGGGAACAGGGTTGTACCAGACTTCGCGTAGCGGTTGAAGGTAGGTTACCGTTAGCTGCGTTGGTGTTATGGAGGTTATTACTACATCCTGTGGTTCGAAGGCTTGGGCGTGGTGGGTTAGGAGTGGGATGATGATTCTGGGTGGGATTTGCAGGATGAGGTTGCGCACGGGGAGGGGGTGAACGAGGAGGGCTGTTGGGTCCATTTTGGTGGCCATCGTTGCTTGTTCGTTTGTGTTTGTTTGGTGATGATGGTGACAAGGGTTTAAACGATAGGAGAGGGAACAAGGGTATTCTTGTTTTTTTTCTTTCACAGATGACTACTAGTGTCCGTGTTATATAGACCTGTATTGCAGAGAAAATTTCGACGATGCCCAGCCCGGCCAAGGCTTCTCTCTACTCGTATAGCACGTGGTGCCACTGCGGGGATGCAATTGGACCTTGTCTCACTCTGCCAGCAGCGGTAGAACAAAGTGGATTTACAGATGAGCAGCCATCTAAATTGTTCCCGTCTACCATCCCGATCTGAGAATTGAGGTACTTGTACTCGAGTACTTGGACATGTGGAAATTAAGATAGTGGTCCCTCCCACGCTTCCCTCTTTAATTTCATAAGTGCCGCCTGCTTGTGTGGGAAAGCAAACTCCTTTTCTTTGTAGAATCCGGCATCCATGAGGTATTTGATGAATCTGCATTCATGTCAGTTCTCTCTTCTCGAATAAAAATCTACTCATGTAATACTGACTTTGTGTTGTCGACCCTTGGTTCGAGCATCACCGTCTGCGTTCTTGGATCGTCGAGAAACATAACTACAACTCGTTAGCTGTGTGATGAACCTAACAACACCCCACACGAGTGACTTGCAGTGCACCAAGCTAGAAATCCAAACCCCCACCCTCTGCGGTCCCCTAAACTTCTGTTCCCCAACCAGACAATGTACGCCCCTATCCCACATATCCACATCGCTAGCATATCGTCCCAGAGTGTCTTCCTTAACCCAGTAAACCTCAAAGTAACCAAAAGGCTCATCGTCCCAACACCCAATCATTGGGAAAAAGTGCTTAGATCCCAATCCCTTCTTCAGGAATGACCTTGTCTTTTCCGGATCGTCGGCTTCTTCCCCCCAGAACATTGCAACCCTAGGATCGTTCATCCATCTGTGCACCACCTCGGTATCTTCGTCCAGTTCTACCAATCTGAAAGTGAGGAATTGCCTAAAGGATGGAATCCACCTGGTATACATGTCGCCGTTAGGTTGAGGACGAGGTCGAACGGGATGCCTAACGCGATCGGTGAAAGTGTATTCTACCGGCTTTGGTATGCGTAATGGCTTCCTGGATGTGCAAACAGGGTTCAGGAACGGCTCTGGTGGTAACTGCCAGAATCCCAGCCTAGTGGCATAAGCTCCAATCCATTCTCCGGATGCAGCTCCGGAATCTGGAAACGATACCAATCCAGCGGCCTCGACGGCTTGCAGGTTGGCCAACTTAAAGAAGGGACCGGTGTTATTGAAGTGAACCTGCCAGCTTCCCTGGGGGCTGCCTTGTTTATCTGGTATCAGCTCGGCGGGGGGAGCAGTCAACTGAAAATACCAAAACAGCATGACCCAAACTTTGAAAAGTGCGTATTCTTCCTGATTGTCCTCATTGCCGTAGTTCCTGAATGATAGGACGTCGTCATGGAGAGTTGGATAGGCGGAGGAAGATGATATTTCGATTCCCCATTTCAGGTCGTTGGATTCGAAGTCAACTTTGCGGTCATCGCGGCCGTCAATTGTTACGAGAAGGGCAATGCGATTGGGGAGGTGGAGCTTCTCAACTGTGGGCCGGGGAGGCTCTTCCGGTTCGTGGTCTGACTCGTTGTCCGCGGACCGGCTGTCCACGAACGGGGGCCTGATTGGATCAGGGGAACGTGGGGTATGCAGATCAGAAGAGACCCGTGAGTGGATGGTTATGATATCTGACGGCATTGCAGATTTGTGATTATATTGCCTCATTCGGAAGGACAAAATAAGGAGTAAGAGTAATAGTTGTTATTGGCGGTGGCAGTGGTGGACTAGAGAAAGGGAGATGTGGAAAGGGACCAGAGAGAGAA
>QFET01015547.1:0-12519 GCA_003316355.1 Tuber calosporum | reverse complement strand
GAGGAACAAGACTTATCAGACTGGTAGTGGAGTATCCACAAATCAAAAAGAAGAACAGATACGGACACGGAACCTGCAGCACTATCATGGGTGGCATGTTACGATGACGAATGCAACATCCACAAAGGAGACAAGGACGGTCACGGATGGTTCCCAAGGGCACCAACGAAACACCATCGCAACATTAGCTGGAGAGCATGTTACAACGATAATGCCGAATCCATAAGGCAGAGAAATTGAGAGGAGGATTCTTTCCGAAAAAATGGGGACAACCGAAGAAGATTGGAAAACATGTTCACAGGAGTGAACAGAAGGATTGGAGGGGGGATAAAAAAGTTCGATTCGCCGACGAAAATTGGGATATCAAATGGGAATCAGACAACGAGAACGAGGAAGACACCCCCACGGAAATCGATTCCACAACGGTGGAAGAGATGAGACAAAAAATCGAAAACTTGCAAACCCAACTCGCAACAGCACATACGAATATCGAAGTCATGAGACTAAGAACCAACGAAAACGAAACCGAGTTTCAAAAACAAATCGAGAACCAGCGGAAGGAACTAGGACGAGAGAGATCAGCAAGAAAGGAACTGGAAGGACATGTGGAAATGCTGGGAGCATTGGTGGAGAGAATTCGCGATGGAATCAGAGGAGACCTCTACTACGGTAGATGGTAGGACAATAAGCCTAATGGGACTTAGGCAATAAGAGAGGGGAGCTAATGTCACGATTGCCTAGGAGAGCGCTAGGCAGGAAGGACAGAAAAGCAGAGTAAGCCTTGTGAGGCTTACGAGGATTTTGCACACATGACTACTTAGAGTCATGTGGGTTTTGCGCATGACGCATACTTGTGAGTCATGAGGTTATTATGAGTTGATTTCGCACACATGACTACTTTAGAGTCATGTGGGTTTCGCGCATGACACACACTTGTGAATCATGAGGTTATTATTAGTGCAGATGACCTTCGCACTTAGAAGGTCATATGATGTATGAGTTTCACATGGCTGCGCACTTGCACAGCTATAGGGTTTAGGGTTGCGGGAAGAGGCCTATATAAGGACCCATAGGGGGACAGGTAGATAGCTCTTCACGCAACCATCTTTGTTATTTCCTATCTATAACTTTATCAAATCAAACCTTCATTCCGCTCTCCCTCTAGCGACCTCTAGTTGAAGTTGACTGTCGGATTCTTCTATCAAGTGCTCAGGAAAACTATTGGACTTGGAGTAGTCGCAATAGTAGTGAGCAAGTGTCTTGATAGACTGAATCATATATCGTTGCCGGTTGCGCGATATAGATAGTCGAACCTTAACACCTAATTGATTTCCTAAGTACCTTTCTTCAGTTTAGGGACCTGTAACTGGAATTGGTGACAATATTTAAGGCTGACAAGGTTAACAGAAACTAACAAGGCTAGTATGTGGTTAGTTGTTTAATGATTGGTTTCAAGTATCATTTGATCCTTGATTTGTTTTATGATTGGTTTTAAATATCATTTGATACTTAGATCATTTGATATTGGGTTTCATATTTCAGGCTGATACCTAATAGAATTTATGTTTGGTTTCAAGTATCTTTTGATCCTAGAAACAGTTTATATTATTTATCAAGGGTCAGTTAGGCTCCTTGATTGTTAGTTTTACCTATGAGGCTTTTAATAAGCCAGCAAGTGTGTTTAAAGACTTCTATACTCCAGGACTTAAAGGAGGCAAACTTTGACAGACAGAGTTTTGAATATACTTGGTTGAGCAGTGACTTCTTTTCAGTTCGCATGAAACTACAGCAAGTAATACTAGGATTTAGTGTCGCTGGCCATATAGTAATCGAGAGCTGTTGAACTACTTTTCGAGATCTCTAGTAGTAATACTTATTTCAAGTTCTAATTGTTTGAGATTTGAGTTACCATCATTATTCCTTCCTAAGACGCTTCCCTATTGGTGCCTGATACCTCCAGGGAAGCGTTACATTATTTTAATTTCAAGAAGTGTTGAGTTATAAGCAGACATATTTTAGAAAACCTGAGGCTTGTAACCAGATCCCCCAGGATGTCACACGGTAGCCAATCCAGTACTGGTGAATTGCCTTGGCAGTGCTTGTAATGAGAGCAAAGCAGAACTGTCAGGAAAGCTCTGTTAAGAATAAAGATAAAAGCTAAAGGTTTTTTCTCCAAAGCTTTAAAGTTGTTTAACAAATAACTGATTATATTGTTAAAGTCTCTTCTCCATTGCTGGATGATCCCTTAACTTTGGCAGGTTGCTAGCTATTTATACAATCCTCCAGGTACTTATATTAGCCATATATCTGAAGTATCCTTAGATACCTTAGCCATGGTCATAGAAAGTGGAAACCCCGTTTGACCCAGAAAATGTATGCCCCGCTCAGTCAATTAATCCTGTGAACTATCTAGTACTCTGAGGGTGTCTAGCACTCCACCAGTTACTTGCCTTCGATCCATTTGCAAAATGAACCAAGTTGATGTTGATGTAGAAGAGTTCCCAACATTTTACGGAATACTATTTATTCAGGCTGGATGGCCATCTTTCTTGCATATATGCACTCTGCTGCAGATTTATTCAGATTATGAAAGAGTCCGAGTACTCTGTGCCTTTACAGTCTAGATCTTTCACTGAGGCTGAGCAGCTCTGCTATAAACACTACTTCTTGCCAGCATGGGTTGTAGTCCAAAATAACCTCCCAGTTTTATCCGCTGTCACATCAAAAAATATGTACTATTTCCTATATAATGCTTAACAGGGGATAGGTTACAGACTTCAGACAAGGTCAGGTAAGCAGATCCTACAAGAGGTGCTTAGAAAGAAGAAAGGCAGTCAGAGCAATAAAGGTGATTCATCCAAGGCATCTAGCATCTCTGTAGACCAAGCAGGTAATAGTTATTACGAGACCTAAAAAAGCAAGTACTAGCGAAATCTTCAAAGGAACTAGCCATGGAAGAACTGAAAACTCCAGAAGAGTTTCTAGGCCAGCCACAAGGATTGAAGTGCAAACAACCTCTGAGTAACTCCAAGGTCATTCCTAGCAGCTCAGACAGCAAAGAGAGCACTGATAGCTCTAGTCATTATGACAACATATTGAATCCAGCATCTAGTAATGTACTAATTGCTAATGAGACATGACCAGCAAACAAAGCGAAGCGTAATATCAAGATTCCATACCAAAGAAGTTTAGAAGTGAAGGAGAAGAATTAAATCACAAGGGTTGGATAATTGGTACAAGTAAGTCCAGTTATACATATGGCTAAATGGAGACAACTCCAAGAAAGATAGAGCACAAAACTTGTAACGGAATCCTACTATGTTTCTACTATTACTACTGACTTGATGTTGGTTCTTACTTATTTGGGTTTATACCTGATAAGCGCTACTATTTGATTGTCCCTTCCTACTTGGTTAAGACTTCCTAACCAGTTATTCTTTCCTTGTTTCGCTTATCATTACCCCCTCCTTGCTTCAACCCATTTGTGTACAACTATCCTCGAGCTATACCTACTGGATTTTTATAGTATTAGTGATATCTTGTTCCTTCCTATTTGGATTCCATTACTTGTTTTGTTAGCTCCATCCTGTCGGTTTTAACCCTATTTTTTCGGAATATGGTTACCTTGTTATGCTGCTTCTATTAGCATATTGTTGTTGGACAGGATGTTTGCGCTTTTGTTTAGTTTTCCTAACTACAATCTTTTGTATTTAAAGAGCCTGCAATCCCTTAAGGATTCGGACTCTCAAGCCTCACAGGACTATCATCTTTAATACTACAAGTTGAATGGTCTCTCTATTAGTTCCATACCATTTTCCTTGTCAATTGAAGACCTATCCATCGACGCTTCTCCCCCTGTCTGAATAGTATCTTCAGAGTCCCTTTGGGATTTTCGTGATACTTAGGAGTAGGTAACAAAACTATTAGATACAGCAGAGGGAGGGGAGAGCTTAGGAATCATGAAAGAGAATTACAAGCTGAGAGTGAACAGCATAGGAGAGATAATGACTGTTACTATTATGGAATACACAGACACTACTCCAATAACTGCATTGAGACAAAGAAGTATAGGAGCACTCAGCAGGAAGGAAATGGAGCCCCTGGCAGATCCTGGAGACCCCTGAATGTTAGAACAATATACCAGACCCAGGAAGACGATCCCAATATAAAGGAATCAGTCACAGCTACAACCAACTATGCAGGACCTAGTGGAACTCAATCCCAATTCCTCAAAGCATACATCTTGGTCAATAGCCACGAAGTAAAGGTACTATTCGTTCCAGGTACCACTGGAGATAATTTGATATCAGGAAAGTTTGTTATTACCAACCAAATACCTACAAGAGACCTTGGGATTCCTAAAAAAAAAAAAAAAAACCTGAGGAGGCTAGCTAAAGGATCACGCTCAGCAATCAACTATGTGGCAAAGCCTGTCATACAGGTAATCAGGAAAGTGGCGATATTTCTAAAGCCATAGTCTGTTCCCTGAACTACTATGATATCTTCGTTGAAATACCTTACCAGTTAGGTACCTGGGTATGATCTACTGGAATCCAGTACTGTATTCATAGGAAAATTATACAGAGATACTACTCATACCCCTCTGGCCCTCTTGTGAGGCCCGCACGTCACCTGCGACAACTACAGTAAAAACTCTCCCATCACTACAAAACCAAAAATTAGTGCACCTCTTGTAACAACATGTACATCACTGCCGTCAGCGACTAAGAGTATAAATTCACATAGGCCATCTTGAGGTCACATGTTCAACTCCCCGGTCCAGCATAGTTTTTAGTTGAAAGAGATATTTTCTACCAATAAAGTTGCATCTGCAAACCTTACTGCAAGATGATAACAACAACTCGAGGGAGGGAATATTGCCTAACTGCCAAGAGGACGACTCCATCTTGAAATACCAGGTCGAACTAAGAAATAAGTCTGTCGGATATAGAGTTTTGAGTGATATTACTCTATAAGCCTATAGGAAGACTGCAGTCGCCGATGCATGGTGACATTAGCATTGATCACCACATATATGGATAAGGGTCAACAGATCAGCAGGCTCCGATTGGAACATTGGATGCTATCATTACGCTGTAATGGGACAGGTGACTGAAGACTACAGGTATTTGACTAGATTCTGATGGTCAAACTGACTTTGCAACTGTCAATCAGAGTCGACATATTTTAGAAGTTGTAATGCTGTAGGATATAGGTCGCAGGGTAAAACTACCAGGACAATCCCCAGTCTTAGATAGAGCATCAAGCAATAGAGAAGAGATCTTATCAATATCATAAGTTTTACTCAAAATCTTTATTACTTTATCTATGAGCCTTCCTAAACAATCTCTGTTTACAAAGAAAAGATTATAAACATAGGCAGATTGGCTTGTCCTTAGAATCAACTACTATTAACATTACCTTACTGCTCACAATGCTGTTTTAGATTGCGGGAAATCTATTATCACCTTGTCTCAAAAAAGAATAACCTTTTCCTGCAAGAAAGCAATACATGCACGATTTTCAGCTATGAATGAAGCAGATGCCTTTGGCTTCATTTTTACTGAGTTTCCAACAATATGCCCTGGCAAGAAGACAGTGTAATTACCAACTGTTAGAGATGTTAACCACCATATCCAGCTGAAAGATACAATTTCAGACAATAATTAAAGATTCTTCATACTCGCTGACAAGATCATGCCAGCATAAAGAGTATTAATCAAAACTGGAAAGTAAAAGAAATCATTTATATAAGCAAGGCACACAACCCAGTCAATATATTCCAAATGTTAAAACCTAATAGCAAAATCAGACTCCCTAAAGACCTTGTACCTAGAAACGATATTACTATCAAGGACCATGGAGCGATTCCTAACCAATCGGTGGTATTCAGAACTATTGTTTGAGCAAGAGTCGCATCCACCATAGACCTAGCAAATTGGTACTTACAAATCAGAGTTCTCCCTAGTGATGAGAAATAAAATACTAACAAGACACCCTTTGGATCCTTTGCATCCACAGTTATACTGCAAGGTGATGCCAACGCCCCTGGAACTGCTATGAGAGTTATAGAGTTTGTCCTAGATGGATATATTGGAAAGTTCATTTGAGCATACATGGATGACATTACTATCTACTCAGAAACAGTTGAGGACCATATTTCCCATATAAGAGCATTTTTGGGAAGGCTACAGCAACATCATATGATTGCATTGCCAGCCAAATGAAAATTCTTTGTCACCAAGCTCTTTCTCCTAGGACATGTTCTAGATAGAGAGGAATTCATGCAAATTCTGAAAAACCTTTATCCATCCAAGACTGGCCTACATCAAAATGAAAAAATGAAGTTCAGATATTTATGGAAGTTGTGATATATTATGCTCAATTCCTCCCATACCTTGCCTCAACTACTGCCCCCCTCTAAGACCTATTTTCCATATAGTATTTGAATACCAACTCCTGTATGAGGAAGCCTTTATACAGGTCAAGCGCCCGGCCAAGAATACAATTCTGCTTCGTGCTATCTTATATGGGACATCAGCTGATCCAATAGACCTGATTACTGACGCCTCTAAGGTTGGATCAGGAGCATGGGCTGGCCAAGGACCCTCGCCTAAGAAAGCATACCCTGCCACATTCGACAACAGATAGTTGGCAACAAGTCCGCGGCGTTACCCTGTCAAGGAAATAGAACTTTTAGCAATTGTGGATGCCATTCAGGCATTTTATCTGATTCTATATGGCACCAAGTTTACAGTCATGTCTGACAATAAGTCACTATCTGTTGCCCTAAAGCAGACTGACCTGCCTTACTGCCAAAGTAGATAGTTTATATACCTGCAATTTTATGATTTCGAGATCATGCACAGACCTGGCAAGGACAATATTCTTGCAGATGTACGGTGAAGGATCTATGAAGACACACCCACTGAAGAACACCAGATAATCGAAGACCATACAGACAAGAAGCCTATAAGGACCCGCTCTCCCACCATGAATAGTAATCAAGACACTACCTCAATATTGCTCATACCCAAGACCCTTCTTAAGCTTCACTCTTCAAGTACCATTTCGCATTCTTACTTTTGATCACTACTCAATGTGGAATTCACATCATAGCACAAGCATAAACCCTCCCAGCTCCCAAGAAGTGTGTTAGGGGTAGCTGATTCTAATAATATGCGAATCGAACTAGGCCTAAATCTTAATTCCGTAGACGGAGACTTGTCTAGGAAGGCTCGTTTTGATTGAGTAGCAAAGATTTTCCAAGTAAAACGTATGATATTGATAAGATCTCTCCTCCTTTGCTTGATGATGGCTAAAGCTCGGGAGGCACTTCAATAATTATATCCCGCGTCTGATTGTTCGCGGACTACAACTGGTTTTACATATAAACTGGTATTTTCTCCCCAACTTTCGTCTCTTAATTCGAGAGCGAACCCGCTTTGACCCTGAAACTTTCTCTTAACCCGCACAGCTGACGCTATGATCAGAGCTCCTGACTTCTCTGAGGGTGTGGACCCACTTAGTTTAAGTTGTCAACCTTCTTTAGGCTGTTATGATATGGCCCCCCAGTTTGGAACATACCAATAACTTCTTAGGACTCCAAGGGGCCAGCTTGGTTGTTGGCCGAGTCTGCTATGTGCCGCCTTATCTGGCTCTGCAGCTGGCTTTCAGGATGACTAGTGTTTACGATCAGGGCAATACCTTCTAGTCTTCACTGACTCACCTTATGAACTTGTTCCGACAGGTTCATTGACCTTATAGGCATCATGGGGGCGTCAGCATAGTCTTAGTATGTGTTGGAGTCCCTAGTTCAATTGTGCGTTCATACCCATCTAGGACTACCCAGGTTCTCTTAACATCACTGGGATGTGACCTTGCGAGTTCTTGACAGAATCGCTTCGTTCAACTTCCCAGAGGTAGCCAGAGATGCCCTCCTATATACCATGCATACAGCATCCGGTCAGACAGACGGCGACGACATATATGGGGTTTCAAGATGTGTTCCAATTTCTCATTTTTCTAAGTGAACGAGTAACTGCACAAGGTACCTGTGACGACTCCCAGGGCGAACGCCAGTGCGGGAGGGGTATAATTGTCTGTAGAGGTTCGGACTCATGCTCCTCTTCCTGACAGTCATATAATCCTCTCTTGAGTCGTTTGTGCCTAACAATGTCACTCAACACCTAGATTCTCTTGAACCCGCAATAGACAAAGTAGCAGATACCCATGAGCTTGTGACCAATGCCATTCAAGGTTGTGACTTCGTCAACATCGTCAACAAGCTCCTCCTATTTCAGCAACCATCAAAAGCCATTACAAGTCAGAGTACATATAGAATGAGCTAAAGCTAAACTGTCTGGCCTGGCAGCGAGAATTAACCAAGCTCCTGAGCATATAGACTAAACACCATATCCAGATGCAATCACCAACTTCTTTAAATGAATCCATACTTCTAGATCTCAATTGGACTCCCTTGGAGTCACCACCTCTGGTAATATCGCTCCCACCAGTATACCTACTGAGCTTGACCCTTAGACTAAGCCAGGTAATCTTCAACCCCCAGTCAATGAATTGGACAAATTACTCGAATCTAATAGCCACAGAGCCATGCACTATACTGCCTGTGCTGGGACGAATATCAAACCCTTATACATAGAAAGAATACAGGATACTATCTCTCACGATTTTGTGATATTCCCAGACCCTTGCCTCTCTACTCTTCCTCGAACATTGTCTTGCCTCATCATCCTAACCGCACAGCAGAATACAGAATAGCTATTCCTACTCCCGTCCACGATGATGATGGCTACCCATTCTTTCATACAGTTATTGATAAAGGAAAAGAAAGAGACATCCTGGAAATCGACCAAGGATGATATCTCCCTACACTAGAAGTACCTATCTATTATGCGGACTGCTTCCTCGCTCAGCCCTACTCACAGCTTGACCTTCGCGCCATTCAGCTTAGCAACTATAATAAAAGAAAGTGGTACTCCCGCATTCAAAATGTGCCCCAGAATTACCCCCTCCTTGAAGTTGTGACCAAGGCTATCGACTGCCTTGACCGCCTCTTATAAGATGGAGTTCTCAATAGAAAGGGGAAGAATAACAGTAGAGACTTTTCTTAAATCTCCTATAAAGCGAGCTATGCTGGTGCTAACATCAAAATTGGAATTGTACATATTACTCATAACTAAATTGCATATATCAGTTAGCAGAAATGTTTTGAATATGCTTCAAGACACTATACTGGATCTCTATAACGAACGATTTCAAAGACTAATTTTGCTAATGCTACCTATTTCAGCTCAACAAGTAACCTACCACTGACCCCTAAGGATATGGCACCCCTCTCCCAGTCTCTAGACCGCTATTCTTGTCTCTTGCAATTGACTTTACAGAACCTTTCCCTAACAATTCCAAAATGGAACTCACTATGCTTGTCTTAGATTGATTTAGTGGCTTTGCCTACCTCATACCAGTCTCCCAGAAGATAACCTCTGTTGAAATAGTATATACCCTCATTGAGCAAGCTTTCGCCATTCACGATTTCGGTAACTTACTCCCAAGTATCTCAATAATCCCAAAGGGACTCGGGAGATAATAATGGGATAGGGGGATAAGCGTCGATGGATAGGTCTTCGATAGAGAAGGTAAATGGTATAGAATTAATAGAGTGACCGTTCCACTTGTACTATTAAATATGATAGTTCTGTAAGGGTTGGGGGTCCGAATCTTTAAGGGATTGTAGGCTCTTTAAATACAAAAGATTGTAGCTAGTTAAACTAAACAAAAGTGCAAACATCCTGTCCAGTAACATGCTAACAGAGGCAGCATAACAAGGTAGCTATATTCTGAAAACAGAGGGTTTAAAAGTGACAGGATTGAGCTAAGAAAACAAGTAAAGGAATCCAAATAAGGAAGAATAAGCGATCGCTAATACTATACAAATCCAGCAGCTATAGCAGGAGGATGACAATAGGCAAATGGGAAGAAGCAAGGAGGGGGTAATGATAAGCGAAAGAAGGAAAAAATAACTATTTAGGAAGTAATAACCAAATAGGAAGGGACAACCAAATTGTAGAGCTTATCAGGTATAAACTCAAATAAGTAATAACCAACATCAAGTTAGTAGTAATAGTAGAAACATAATTGGATTCCGTTACAGACAGGATATTTGCACTTTTATCAAGATTTCCAGCTATAATCTTTTGTATATAAAGAGACTGCAATCCCTTAAGGTTACGAACTCTCAAGCCTTATAGGACTATCATCTTTACTACTACAAGTTGAATGGTACCTCTATCAATTCTATACCTTTAACCTTGTCTATTGAAGAGTTATCCATCAACACTACTCCCCCTATCCTAATAGTATCTTCAGAGTCCATTTTGGATTTTCGAGATACTTGGGAGTAGGTTACAGCAAGGGATGGGGACCACAACACTTCTAGAAAAGTGAAGTTACAATCCACATATTATTTGAAAATTTAATTCTAAAGCAAATGCGAACTCATGTAGCCAGGTCGAGTGGCTGGATGAACTGCTTATACTTATAGTCGAAAATCAACCTACTAATGTTATTTTGGATTTTGTTTGGAGTGCACAAAACACTGAAGTTCTTCAACACCTATCGTGCTAATAATATAACTATTAGCAATTTCCTGAAGTCATCGTTACAGGGTAGCCAATTCAGTACTGTTGTTTTGCTAAGGCCGAGCTTGTATCCAGAGAAAGGGAGAATTGTCAAGAAAGTTCTATTGTGAATAACGATAAAATGTAAGGGTTTCTCGAAAACTAATAACTGAATATATTGTTAAGGTCTCTTCTCTATTGCTTGATGATCTCTTAACTATGTGGTAAGATGGATTTTTTTTTGGATTATCTTATATATTCGCTGTTAACGTACAGGAACCTGCATAGAGTGCTAGCTATGGCATAAATAAAACGTTAATTCCAAATGTGCAAAACAAAAGAAAAAACTGCACACTTTCGCCCCAAGGGATGACCATACCGTCACCCTGCCCAACAATGGCGACTAATTCAACAAGTATAGAATCAACTAAAATTAAATGAAATCATAACCGCAAGGAGAGAAACGCAGGAAAGCAAAAACCGCTCAGTCTGAGTTATAGTCGGAGGAGGATGAGGCAACAGTTGTAACCGGCGCTAGCCTGTGTGAACAGTTAAACAATAGAGCCTAAGGGGTAGCCTGTTATCGCTTTGGTGACTAAGGGAGACCTGCTGAGAGGCGAAGACAAGGGGAGTATAATAGAATAGTTTATAGAGCGAAGGGGAAAAATAGGAGCACCGTTCAACCAAGTGTATTCACTGTTTAGGCATCTGTCTGAAGTCTGATGTCTCCTGCTAGCAAGGAGACCACTCTTAAATACATGAAATCTTTCCTGCAAGAGCTGAGACTGTGGAAACCCACAGCTACTATCATTACCGGTAAGTGTACAGCTACCGGAATCCTGTGGCCCTGCCGGAGTCCAGGAAAGCCTGGGGCTTTCCCACAATACTGCCTCTATCCTACCGCCGGTAGACATGACCTGTTCCTTCCCTTGGAACGCCAGGGGCACAATCCTGACGATCCTCCAAAGAATACAGTAATCAGGGTGCTGAATCTAGAGATTGCGCTAGGGAAATCAAATACAAAAGAAATCAAATCAAATGAATGTAATCTGACAAAGGAAAGGCTAACGAGAGTGGGAATAGAGGTACCGGAACATGTACACATGTTACATTCCCCAAATCTGAAGTAAACTTATCTTCTCCTAAGGCCATAGGCCTCATCGTCGCTCTCCAAATTCCATAGCATAAAATTATCATCAGTGTTGAAATAGCTATCATCTGAGCCTGCAGAATCGTATTCCACATTGTTATAGGGCTGCCAGAAATCGTTGGGTACTATGGTTCTAGGGCAAGGCATTGTAGAGACTTCCATAGGCTCCCAAGAGGTCTTGACATAGTGGGACGTGATCTTAGGCATCAGCTCTGTGATGTGGTTTTCTTTCCCGTATTCTGCAATGATTTCCTTTGAGTTCTCCAGGTTCTCAATAGGTTCTCAAGGGTCATGTGTCCTTTCATACCCTTTCCAGTGTACCAGTAACTCGACTCTGTTGTTCTGTAGGCGATAATCCAGTATCTCTTCCGCTTCCCATTCTTCTGCATTGTTGGTGAGTATAGGGGCTGGCCTATCCATCCTCCTGGATGCAAATCTATTGGGATCGTTCTCATGGTATTCCTTGAGGCATGAAATGTGAAAGTATGGCTTCTGGCGCTCCATTCTCTTAGGTAATTCAAGTTTGTAGTCATCGCTACTAGAGTCATGCTCTTGGACCTTAAAGGGTCTAAACCAGCGAGGCTCTAGCTTCTTGGATTGTCCAGGGACGGAGGTGTAAGGGTGTCCTCTAACAAGGACTCTGGTACCAATGTTGAATGGTTTTCGATCAGTGTAACATGAGTACATGTTCCGGTACCTCTATTACCACTCTCGTTAGCCTTTCCTTTG
>QFET01015530.1:0-12283 GCA_003316355.1 Tuber calosporum | reverse complement strand
AGGAAATGCAACTGCCAAGGAAGTTGCAAACGTGTTCTTGAGGGAAGTCTGGAAGCTATACGGACTTCCAGCAGAAATTATATCCGACATGGATGCAAAGTTTTCGGGAGAATTCTGGGAATCCCTATGCAAAACCTTGGGTATAAAACGAAAGATGTCAACTGTGTACCACCCGCAAACTGATGGACAAACAGAGAGGACCAACCAAGTGCTGGAAGGATACTTCAGAAACTTTGTCAATTATGACCAAACGGACTGGTATCAGCTGCTACCACTAGCCGAGCATGCCTACAACAACTCGGTAATGAACGCACATGGCATGTCACCCTTCTACGCAAGCTATGGATTCCACCCACAAACAGAATGGATGAAGGAACGTGAAGCCCAAAATCCAGGCGCCCAGCTATATGCACACTGGATGCAAACAATACACCAATAGGCCAGAGAAGCGTTGGAACAAACGCGGGAAAATATGAGCAAATATTATTACCGCAAGGCTAAGCAGCAACCAGACATCAAGGTCGGGGACCTGGTCATGTTAAATGCAAAAAACATAAGGACCAAACGACCCTTGAAGAAGCTTAGCCCAAAGCTGTATGGCCCGTTTAAGGTATTGGAAAAAAGAGGTGAACGTGCCTACAAACTAGAAATATCACCAAGATGGAAGATCCATCCGATATTTCATGTAGCATTGTTGGAACCATATCGAACATCCAATCGACGAGCAAGGGAACAACCTCCCGGTGAGCCAGAAGAAATTGATTCAGATTTTGAATGGGAAATCGAAAGAATCGTGAAGAGTGAAATAATCTCTTATACCTGGCGCGTGGGAGGTCGGAACCGACCGATGCATGAGTTACGGTACTTTGTGAAGTGGACTGGCTGTTCCGAAGATGAAAATACTTGGGAACCACCAGACCACTTAGAGCATGCACAGGAATTGGTGGAGGCGTTTCATAGGAAGAATCAGGATATGCCAAAGCGGGCAGAGGTTGAATGACAAGGAAAAGGTTTTCCTACCATGGCCAAGCAAACGCGTTAGGTTTTTCACGCTACCAAGTCGAGTTCAAGAAGGGACTGATATATTTCAGGGAGTGTTTAAGTTGGGGTTTTATGGTTAGAAAATTGTTGTTTATTTAGTTTGTTTTTTATTGTTATATTTGGGTACCTAATGAGAGGGTAACCTTGGAAACCCGATTCGGGAGAAACCGCACAGAGGAGGGAGCTCGTGTTAGGCACAAACGACTCCCAAGAGGATTACATGGCTTTCCAGAAGGAACTGCATGAATCTGAACCTCCACAGGCAATTACCCCCCTGCGGCCCTGGTATTCGCCCTGTGAGTCGACACTGGCACCTTGTGCAGTTGCTCGTTTACTAAGAAAAACGAGAAATTGGAGCACATCTTGTAACCCCGTATACGTCGTCGCCGTCCGTCCAACCGGATGCTGTCTGCAGGGTATATGAGAGGGCCTCTCTGGCTATGTCTGAGAAGTGGAACGAAGCGATTCCGTCAAGAACTCGTGGAGTTACACCCAGATGAAGTCAAGTGAGCCCGGGTAGTCCTAGATGGGTATGAATGCGCGATTAAAGTAGGCTACTCCGATACACACTGAGAGTATGCTGACGCCCCCGTGATGCCTATAAGGTAAATGAACCTATAGGAATAAGTTGATAAGGAGAGGCGGTGAGGACGAGAAGGAATTGGCCCGATAGTGAACACTAGTCATCCTGAAAGCCAGCTGCAGAGCCGGATAAGACGGCACGAAGCAGATTCGGCCAACGACCAAGCTGGCCCCTTGGAGTTCTAAGAAGTTATTGGTACGTTCGAAACGGGGCGGCCATATCTTAACACCCGAAAGAAGGTTGACAAGACAGACTAAGGGGGTCCACACCCACAGAGACGTCGTGAGCTCTGATCATACCATTAGCTGTGTGGGGGAAGAGAAAGTTTTCAGGGTCAAAGCGGGTTCGCTCTCGGATTAAGAGACAAAGGTTGAGAAGAAAAATACCTGTTTATATGTAACCCAGTTGTAGTCCACGAACACTCAGACGCTGGATATAAATATCGAAGTGCCTCCCGAGCTTTAGCCATCATTAAGCAACGGAGAAGAGATCTTATCAATATCATAAGTTTTACTCAAAATCTTTACCTACGAGCCTTCCTAGACAATATCCGTTTACGAAGAAAGATTTAAGCCTAGCCCGATTCGCGTGCCCTTAGAATCGGCTACCCTTAACATCAGTACCAGCAGGAGATGAGATTGCCTCTCAGATCATGAAGAACCAGCAACTCGCCAGAGAGGCAATCAAGAAGGCCAGAGCACGCCAAACCTCCTCCAGTGAAGACAGAGAAAGGATGGACCCCCAATCATCCCTAACAAAACTGAAGTTATCCCCAACTCAGCACCCTATGTGCATAAGGTTGGACAAAATCACAAGCTAGTTGGACTATGGTTAGGACCTTTCTCAACTAGCGAAGGACCTGACAGACATAACAACTACAAAATCATACTCCCTCCAGTGATGGCAGGAATCCACCCATGGATTCATCACAGCCATTCTTCACATTTACCTAAGACTCAACTCCTTCACCTTCTCAAGAACACCTGAACCCATATCCAAAGAGCCTGTTACAATTAATGGCAGTGGACAAGAGCAATGGGAAATCGAGAAGATACTCAAAGATCGAATCTATCACAGAAAGAGACAGTTCTTGATCCATTGGAAACGCTATGACGAAATTGAAGCAACTTGCAAACCCCTCTACAATCTAGAAAGCACCATCACCCTTATCAGATCCTACTGGTTCGATACCTATAATGAATCTATACCTTTCAGACTCCCTTGGTCCCATGGTGAGACTTCTCTGCCTGGACTCTTAAGACACCAGACTATGCCCCACTCTCACCTGAGGTTGCCCCTAACAGATTTTGGAAACCTCTCCATGACTCAGACTTCTCAGAATCCTATACCAGCACAACATTCTCCACCCTGGACGAATCTGAGATAGAAGGGTAACTGCTTCATGGTATTATCTCCGCTACTGAGGGGCTTATAAAAGTGTAAGGTCCTGACATCTGTGATGGATATATATTTACTGATTAGGTTATATATTTTGAAATTGAGTGGAATGCTCCAAAGGCAGGTTGGTCATTAAGCCCTTTAGGATATTCCTTATTGTTTTGTTTGTTTATTTCTTTTAAGAGGAATATAATGGAATCGTACTATGTTTCTACTATTACCACTGACTTGATGTTGGTTATTACTTATTTGAGTTTATACCTGATAAGCGCTACTATTGGGTTGTCCTTTCCTATTTGGTTATGACTTCCTAACGGGTTATTCTTTCCTTGTTTCACTTATCACTATCCCTCTTTGCTTCTGCCCATTTGGGTATCGCTATCCTCCTGCTATACCTACTGGATTTGTATAGTATTAGCGATCTCTTGATCCTTCTTGTTTGGATATCATTACTTGTTTTGTTAGCTCCATACTGTTGCTTTTATAACCTCTGTTTTAGGAATATGGTTACCTTGTAATACTGCCTCTGTTAGCATGTTGTTGGACAGGATGTTTGCACTTTTGTTTAGTTTTCCTAGCTACAATCATTTGTATTTAAAGAGCCTGCAATCCCTTCAGGATTCAGACTCTCAAGCCTTACAGGACTATCATCTTTAATACTACAAGTTGAACGGTCACTCTACTAGTTCCATACCTTTAACCTTGTCTATTGAAGACCTATCTATCGATACTTCTCCCCCTATCCTTATAGTATCTCCAGAGTCCCTTTGGGATTCTCGAGATACTAGGGAGTAGGTTACATTTAAAGATGATAGTCCAGTGAGGCTTGAGAGTCCGAATCCTTAATGGATTGCAGACTCTTTAAATACAACAGATTGTAGCTAGGAAATCTTAACAAAAGTAGGAACATCCTGTCCAACAATATGCTTACAGGGGTTGTATAACAAGGTAACTATATTCCAAAAACAGAGCTTTAAAAGCAACAAGATGGAGCTAACAAAACAAGTAATGGAATCCAAACAAAGAGGAACAAGTGATCCCTATTACTATGCAAATCCAGTAGGTATAGTAAGAGGATAGCGATACCCAAATGGGTAGAAGCAAGGAAGGGGTAAAGATAAGTGAAACAAGGAAAGAATAACCAGTTAGGGACTCATAACCAAGTAGGAAGGGACAACCAAATAGTAGTGCTTATCAGGTATAAACCCAAATAGGTAATTACCAATATCAAGTCAGTAGTAATAGTAGAAACATAGTAGGATTCCATAACAAGAACAGAGGCTAGCATCTCTGACCAAATGGGGCACAACCCCCATAGAGAAAGAAGAGCTCTTATCACACTATTAGCCGTACGGTGAAGAAAGATTTCCTGGTCAAATGGGGTACGCTCGTGGTTGTAGATAGAGGAAAATAGTAACGAGATACATGTTCATATGTAAACCCTATGTAGTCTGCGAATACTCAGACGTGCAATATAAATATCGAAGTTCCTACAGTACTTTACCCATTGTCAAACAACAGACAAGAGATCTTATCAATATCATATATTTTACTCTAGAAAATCTTTATCACTTTATCTACGAGCCTTACTAGACAATATCTGTTTACGAAGGAAAGATTATCACCCTAGTCATATTTTCTTGCCCTTAGAATCGACTACCCTTATTGTTCAAATTATGTGTATTGGCACAATCTTATAGCATGAGTACGAAAATACAACACAGTATTAAGAGTATACTATGTGTACGCTTGTGTGAGGAGTATTGTAGTATGAAGGTAGATTGGTAGTAGTTCTTGTCCTTAATTAACTAAAAGAAAGTAGGCGGCAACCAGCTATTTATACAGGTACGTATCCTCCATGTACTCAGTAACAAAATAGGGAAAACATTGTAAGAAACATAAGTGCGAACATGTTTGACCCTGAAAAACTACCAAGGAAATCCCAATAAAATATGCGTAATCTGAAGTGGTGTGCGCGAAATAAACGGAAAGATAACACATGATACATGACCGGTAGAAGGTCACTATACATGGAAAGATAACCGAGAAATCCCGCACATAACATAAGAAATACACGCATTAATTCTCAAACATTATCATAAAATATAACCGAGAATATGATATACCCTAGCTGTAGTAATGTCCGTAGTTTCCATGAGTAAACTAGAAATAACCAAGCAGAGACATAAACAATATTACTATAGGAAATATACATATGAAACGAATTGAAGAATTTCAACACTTCCCCTCATTATCTACAGCCCAACAATCTCATCATCCGTTCATGTGCCGGTTTCGCAAGTACCTTGGTACAAATGTCGGCAAGGTTTTCTGATGACGCAACCTTCAGGAGTGTGAAAGAACCGTTATCGATCTCTTCTCGTATTTTGTGAAAATGGATATCGATATATTTTGTTCGTTTGTTAAGTTGATGGTTGGTTGCCAGAAAATTTGTGCCGGTATTGTCGTCATGTAAAGCGATCGGTATTGTAAGCCGGATGTCACAGAGACCTTTGATGTACCATTGGATTTGTCTTGCTGCTAGGGACATAGCTACATATTCCGCTTGCGTAGTAGATGTTGCAACAGAGGCTTGCTTCTTGGACCGACAGGATATACAGGCATTGTTAAAAAGAATTACATACCCTGAAAAGGAGCGGCGGGTATCGAGACAAGCTGCGAAATCCGCATCCACATAGGTGTTCATAGCGTTTGTAGTTGTACAAGGGTAGAAGAGTCCAATGTCTTTTGTACCGTGAATGTACCGAAGGACGTGTTTAGCGGCCTTTAGGTGGATTTCGGTAGGGCAGGAAGAAAATTGTGAGAGAAAGGATATTGTATACGCTAGATCGGGTCTGGTGCCAGTAGTCAGGTACATAAGTGATCCTATTATCGATTGGTATATTGACATGTCCGGTATCTGTTCATCCACTGTCCCTTTCCGTAGTTGAATGCCTTTGGGTAAGGGGGTAGAGACTGGCCGTGAGTTATCCATACCATATCGCGCGAGGCCTGACTTGATGTATCGTTGCTGGGTAAGATGTATCCCGTCTGTTGTATAGGCGATGTGTAGGCCAAGTAAGAATGTAGCTTCCCCTAAGTCTGTGATCTCAAATGCCGTTTTCAGGTCTTCTATGAGAGAAGTAGCTACAGGAGTGTTAGCCGTGTATATAGCGATGTCGTCACCGTAAACCGATAGGTATATGTCGTGTTTACCATGAACAATCATGCATGGGTCAAGGGCGGATATCGCAAAACCTTTGGATATTAAGTATCTAGCGAGGAGAGCGTACCATTCATTCGCGGGTTGCTTAAGTCCATAGAGACATCGGTTAAGTCGCCATACTTTGTCTCCATTACCGAACCCAGGTAGCGGCCGTATGTAGACTTCTTCTTTCAATTCACCATTAAGGAATGCGGATTTGATATCGAATTGCCGTGGTCGCCATTTGTTTTCAGCACATATTGCAAGGAGGAAGCAGAGTGATTCATATCGGATGACTAGAGCGAAAGTATCTTCAAAGTCAAAACCCGTTAATTGTGAGAATCCTTTGGCAACTGCCCTTGCACGGTACCTTTCTAATGTACCATCAGCATTTCGCTTGGTCTTAAAGACCTATTTACTGTCAATAATTTTGCGTCCTGTAGGTTTATCTACTTCATCGAAAGTACCACTTTTCTCAAGTGCCTTTATTTCCTCGTCCATTGCGTGGGTCCATTGTTCCTTAAGCGAGCTGTTCACTGCTTGGGTGTAGGTTTTAGGATCCTCTTCAGATTGTACAGTGACATTTCTGCCAAAGTATTGTGGTGGGCGAACGGTTCTGCCAGATCTGGTCCGTATCTCTGGAGGATTTTCCGGTTGTACTTCCAGTACTGGAGGTTCCGGTGTTTCTTCAGGAGTTTGGGGACGGTCATAATCTTCAGGATGTTCAGGCGGTGGAGGTGGATGTACTTCAATGGTTGGTTTGTCAACTGCTTCCTGTGGGAGAGTTTTATCGGGTGCCGGTGCTCTTTGGTAGGAAGGTAGGTAGACTGTTACAAAAGTCTGTAATGAGGGTGCAGGTTCCTTGGTATCAAGAGGTAGTATAGTCTTGGTTGTCCAGTGGAGCTGACGCGATTCTGAGATCTTGTGCAATGATGGTATGTATATATGTATGGCCCGGGGCTTTAACTTTGTTCCTGGTTTTCTGGTGTCCTCAGTTATATGGACAAAGCATTTGGTCCCGTAGGGGCGTAGGTGGTTTACAAACGGCTTCTTGTTGTAGAGAGATTCATAGAGCGTTAGTTTTCCTATGGATCGGTTAGGGAGGATGTTCCGGTGGTATACAGCTGTTGTAACTGCTTCGGCCAATAAACGTAGTGGAAGACCTGATAAAATAGAGCGTGTAGATGTGATTATGGTCCTATTGTACCGTTCGGCAACGCCATTAGATTCAAGAGAGTAAGAAGATATTTTGTCATGTATGATACCCAGTTTTTCATACATGGTTGTCATATCTTTGTTGACATATTCTCCTCCGTTATCGGTTCTGAACCGCTTAATAGTAGCGTTGTCCTGGGTGTGTCTTTCTTTTATGAATTGGTTGGACACTTTAACGGTATCGGATATGGCTTTGAAAGGATAAATCTAAGTGTACCGTGTAAAATCATCAATAAAGGTGACATAGTAGCAGGAGTTTCCGAAGGAAGGGGTTGAGAATTATCCTCTAAGATCGGAGTGGATTAAATCATAGGGATTTTCACATCTTTTGTCTGTAGATTAGGGTTTGCTTTTTGGTGATTTGGACGTAATGCAGGTTTCATACTGCCAGTCTTTCGGAACTTCTGGGATAGTTGGATTGTCAGAGTAGTTGGTACTTTTGAGGTAAGATGGTGAAGGATGTCCGAGGGCTTCATGCCACTATTGGTAAGTCATCTTGTTCGCCACTATTTTCTCTTCTTGCACAACATAGTCTTGACCGTCAAGCTTTCCCCATATTACTTCTCTTTTATTCTCCCTGTATACAAACATATCCGCCCATTTACTACGCAGAGAAAAACCTTTCCCCAAAGAAACAATAGCGCGCCATGACAACAAGTTACTTTGACCTAACTTCGGAACCCAGAGAACATCTTTAAGGAATACAGGGGCTACATGACCATTTGAAGTTTTGGCCATGAGCTTGACAGTTCCTCAGCCACATGATTCTATTACCTAATCATCGCCTAACTTAACAGTCCCTGTACTTGGTTCAAAGTTTATAAGAAGGTCTAGGTTGCTTATCATGTGTGAGCTTGCGCCTGTATCGATTACCCAGGTGTGTGGGTGAGGAGTCTTTTGCGTAGAAAGGAAGGATGTGGATGTACTAACCGGTTCAGATATTTCTTCTTTGCCGATCTTTACTGAACTAACAGCTTTCTTTGCCTTCTTCTTTTGGTTGTCCCCCTTGAGTTTATTACACACATTCCAGGTATGTCCCTCAGCGCGAGCAGTGGGATAATGCTTCTTGCATTAGGTACATTCCTTGGATGTGGCCGCAGGTCTCCGTGGAGGTTCCCTTCCTTTTCCTTTGACATCAACGCTTTTATACGCTTTGTCGTCCACATGGCTAACCGAGGGTCTCATGTCCAACAACTTGTTGTTGACATGGTCATAGGTAAGGTCCTCCTTGGTTAGGAGGTTGTCGACAATGTTACTCATCGACTCGAGAAGGGAGTGCAGAAGAACTGCTGCTTTGGCTTCGGGTGACTCAAATACCAATTTGAATACAAATGGTAGAGCATATCGGTCATCGGCAGAGGAGGAGGAGCAACGGTGTTGCATTCGATTCCAGAGGGTATCGTATTTGTTGATATGGTCTGCAATAGGTGCAGAGGTATCGTACTAGGTATCGAGGATAGCGTTGAGTTGTTCGAAGAGGGAGCTGGTGTTTTCCCTAGCAAATTTATCTTGGAACGCTTTCCAGATGGCGGGGGATGTTTTGTAGGTGGCCAACAAAATGAGCCATTGGTGGTAAATCTTTTCAAGGATGTAGGCCGAGGCCCATTGGTATCGATCGCAAAATTTATCTAATCTCTCAGAGTTATTATTTCCATCCTCATCCTCTTCTTCCTCCAGTAGAGTTTCCTTTTCCGTTACTATTTCCCAGCAATTATATAAAGTAAGGTCATATTCCAAGATATCTCGCCAGGTCCGGTGGTTATCAGGGCCAGTGAGCTTTGGGATGGAGCTCAATTTGTAACTGGGTGCCCAACTACGTTTGGAGTTGTTGGCATAAGATCTGGAATTTAAGGCCGGAGTATATGGAGGAGGAACGGTGGCTTCTGCCGTGCCCATTTTTTTTCTCACTAAAGGCAAAGTCATTGTGGTTGCTAAGTGCCGGTACTTTAATTTGCACTAGTGTGTGGTAGAAGCTAGAAAATTGCACTTTCCGTAAGAACTCGGATTTGGTGTGGGAGGAAAACTCGGACTTTAGTGAGGAGCGCCAAGACTTTTTCATATCGATTTGCCAAGAATGTTTCGTTTCGCAAAGAATGTTTCGTTTCACGAACAATGTTTCGTTTCGAGTGAAAATGTTTTGATATTACACCAAATATTTTTCGGTGAAAGAGGTTTGTTTCGTTTCGGAAGGAATTTGTTTCGTGGTGAAAGAGGATAGCGTGTAAGTGTAAATCGTATAGCTATGGATGTACCGGGCTCATAACCTGTTCAAATTATGTGTATTGACACAATCCTATAGGATGAGTACGAAAATACAACACAGTATTAAGAGTATACTATGTGTACGCTTGTGTGAGGAGTATTGTAGTATGAAGGTAGATTGGTAGTAGTTCTTGTCCTCAATTATCTAAAACAAAGTAGGCGGCAACCAGCTATTTATACAGGTGTGTATCCTCCTTGTACTCAGTAACAAAATAGGGAAAACATTGTAAGAAACATAAGTGTGAACATGTTTGACCCTGAAAAACTACCAAGGAAATCCCAATAAAATATGCGTAATCTGAAGTGGTGTGCACGAAAAGAGCGGGAGGATAACACATGATACATGACCAGTAAAAGGTCACTATACATGGAAAGATAACCGAGAAATCCCGCACATAATATAATAAATATACGCATTAATTCTCAAACATTATCATGAAACATAACCGAAAATATAATATACCCTAGCTGTAGTAATGTCCGTAGTTTCCCTGAGTAAACTAGAAATAACCAAGCAGAGACATAAACAATATTACCATAGGCAATATACATATGAAACGAATTGAAGAATTTCAACACTTATTAGGCCTCATCAAACTGAACTTATTTCATTTGGCAAAGAGATCGCAGGCTATGTACTGGTGGAATGCTTGACACCCTCAGAGTATTTGATATACTTGGGGTTCATTTGGTGCAGTGCTGTCATACATCTTCATAGTCAAACTATGTTTGCACTTTTTAGACCATGGTCCAAGTGTCTAAGGATACTTCAAATATATGGCCAACATACATGCCGAGAATAGTGTATAAATAGTTAGCAGTCTCCCAGAGTTAAGAGACATCCTCCGTCTCCCCTACACACCCGGCAATTGAAATCACAACACAACGAGAAATCATCATCACTTTCGTTTCGACTCAACCTCACCCTTTGGCCATGCCAGGGGGTGGGGATTTGTCTTAATGATTCCCTCCTCCCTTGCTCATTAGGGTCTACCCCTTTGAGTTTCCTCTGTCCTCTTCTGCCATCTTTGTTGATGGTTCCTCTCTTTTCCCCACTTTTGTTTTGCCTCGTTTAGCTTTTTGCTCTGCCTCACTTAACATTTGCAAGGGCGGGAATTCCCTCTGACCTCCTTATACAGCCCTGAGACAGGGATGCAGGAGGGGGAAACATTCTACAGGCTTACAGTTGCTTTGGCTCTCTGATGGTTGATTACCCCACACTCAGTTTGATGAGAACTGCCAAGATGGCCACGCACATGATTCCGTTGGTCCTTGGGTCTACCCCTCCTCCATCCTCACCTCATGACGGTTGATCGGCTGGCATCCTACTGCTCACCTAGCTGGCACCTTACTGCTCCCACTAAGCTGCTACCTTACTACCACCCCCAGCTGACACTCCATCCTCTGGACTCAGCACTGGGCCCTACTACAAGCTGGCCTCGCTTCGTTTGGTTCCTCATCTGAGGGGGCCCCTTTCCACTCTCGGTGCTGAGCTATATGCCCACCGGAATGTCTTCCTACTTTGTGCCCTTGCAGGCTTATTATGGGAGCTGGAACTCTGAGTGTTTGGTGCCTAGGCCTTTGGTTTGACTTCGGTCTTAGGTGTTAGGGTTTCTTTGTTTTGTCTTCTCTTTTGTTGCATTTGATTGGTTCACGGTTGGGGCTTGGAGTTGTTTTCATGTGGGTTTCGTTGGCTCTCAGGTTGTGATTACTGCGTGGCGGCTTGTTAGGTTGGTTTTTTACACTAGTTGGGTCAGGCTTCCCTTACGGGTTTTCCATAGCTTTCCAGGATCAGCGCAGGGGAGGGGTTTGTTTACTGCCATAGCTTGCGCTGCATGTAGATTCTGTACCTTGAACATGAATAAAAACTGAATGAAATAAAAAAAATCCCAGAGTTAAGAGACATCCTCCGTTTTCTCCACACACCTGGCGATTGAAATCTCAACACTACGAGAAATGATCACCACTCTTGGTCCGACTCAACCTCCTCCTTTGGCCATACCAGAGGGTGGTGATTTGTATTAGTGATTCCCTCCTCTCCATGCTCAAGAGTATCAACCTCTTTGAGCTCTCTCTCTCCACTCCTACTATCTTTATTGATGGTTCCTCCCCTTCCCCCCCTTTTGGTTTGCCTTGCTAAGCTTTCTGCTCTGACTCGCCTGCCATTTGCATAGTCGGGAATTCTCTCTGACCTCACTACATAGCTGGGAGACAGGGTTGCTGAAGGGGTAAACATTCTACAGGGCTTCAGTTGCTCTAGCAGTATGATGGTCGATTCCGCCACTCTCACTTTGATGAGAACTGCTGTTACAAACCTATCCTAAGTCTGCCGGACAAGGCACACTATCTTCTCTAACAGCAAGAGGTAACGATACGTACAGCTCGTCTTACCGTTCTTCTGGTCTCGTAGCCTTATGTCGCCTAGGGAACGCTGAGTCCTTCCACTCCTAGCCCGGGCGACTGCTTCTTAGCGATACGTTCCTCGAATCACCTTTCGGTCGGTGATGTAAACGAATATTCGTAACAAGAGTAAAGTATAAATTGAACTAATAGGTAAAATATAATATAGGAAGTAACTT
>QFET01015529.1:0-16197 GCA_003316355.1 Tuber calosporum | reverse complement strand
TATGGCATAAAAACGACTTTTATGGCATAAAAGTGGCGTACCGAACAGGGCCTAAAATATTAATTGAAACCATGTAGTGGGAATAATTAGGCAAAGAGAATCAACATATTAATAAAACTATCATATGATATAATATAATACATCATACTTCTTACTCACTCAATTTTCTGTATAAAACACATATCTCAGCATCAATTCTGGATTTCTAATAAGAAATGTTATCCCTAACTTAGCCCTTAGACTGTGTCTGTTTGTATCACCTTTTTCTTTTTCCACCAAAAACCTACAATTTTAAATGAATTAACTACCTTCAAAGTAGCTTCAATAACTATGTTAAACCACTTCCTTATTCTGCTGCACAAGCTCTATCATATAGTGGTTTTGTGAAGTCGATATCTAGCAGTACTGAAGAGGTATAATGGTTTGAAATTGTGTAAAAGTTTGGTGTACGTTTTGAACTGCACGAACCATAAGCTCGCAGGTTAGGTACGATTAGGATATAGGGAAGTATTACCCTTTCGTATTGAGGGGTGAGTAATCATTAGAGAAATCGGCTAGTTTTAAGGTAAAAGTGGGTTCGTAGGGAAGTTGTGTTGATCAGGTGGGTACCGGCATGGGGCTCTTTTTGAACAGGTTTTCTAGAGGAGTTGCTCAGGTAACCATATGCAGGGCAACCTACCAAACAAGAATTTAAAATTATTCTATCCAACATCACCTCATTTCCTCCATGACATCCGAAGTAATTCCTCTTCTATAAATTTCCCACTATGGCTGACGAATGCGAGGATAGTTAACTTCGATATCAGCGCTGATGCCTTCACAATGATTACCCCTAAATTCAAAGAGTGTTGCTGGAAAGACTAATTAAAAGCAAAGAATAGTGTTGAGTACAGTGAAAGGAATCGAGCTATCGCAACCACAGTGCTCAATATTCAATAAGTGTGTCTACCCCAGCTTCTGAAACCGCAAAAACAACGCTTGATCGCAGTCGAGGTAGCGAAGTACTCAAGTGAAAAATCTGCAGCGCAGGCTGTCAAGAACGGGGATTTGGTATCCTCCCTATGGACCGGGAATCCTGAACCTACAACTCCTATCACTAATTTATTGCCAATAGTAAAGCGTACCGGAAGCCTCTCTGTACCCCCCATCGTGCTGTTCAGCAAAATGATAAATGAGCGGCAAAGTGGACAAGACATTCAGGCCTCAAGGCTATTATTATTGCCCTGACCCACCAATTTTGTGCGGCAATTATGAGCAGTCCTATTTATATTAATCAACTGTAAGAGCGGTCCTACAGGGTCGGCACGGTTGAGGAAGGGGAGGAATACACTTGTTGCTCTGCCCGGGAGGCTGTTGCATAATTTGGGGAAATCATACAACATTGACGTTGTCGCGTGCAGTGGGTTGTGCGTGCTGCAGTTAACTGGCTTATATGGTTTGGGTTGGAGGAGAGAATTGAAAGCATTCTGGGAATTTTTGTAACGAAGAGCAGGCTGACAAAGATGAGGGACGAAGCAGTGGGGTGGAAGAGTACCGCAGGGTTAGCGTGGTGGAGGGTGTCGATGCTTTGTTCAGCGACAGTGAAGACCAATGTACAGCGACTTGGGCATATCTCTTGGAAGGAGGCGCTTTGTGTCAAGGCAGAGAAGGTATATGAAGATGCGTGCGGGAGCTGAAAGAGTGTGGAAGACCGGTTCTAGACTCCAGCGCCGTTGAAGTACAGTTATTTTGCGGTTCTTGCAAAGTTGAGGTTAGTGGGATTGAATGTTATACTTAAGAGGACTCATATCTGACTCTAAGTCCAAATAGGATTGTAAGGCTCCGACAATGATTGCAAAACCCCACACTCCAGAAACTAAACCACATTCTTCCAGAAAGCCATCCTGACAACCTCCACTAGACAATCCCACACTCGCCCAGGCCCTACACTTCCATCCCACCGCCCTCCTCCACAAACTCCATAGCTGCCTCACGCAGCCAATCTGAAACTCCACCCGCCACTCCTCTGCTTGCAAAACCGCCCTCTCTCTCACCTCTTCTGCACTGATGTTGCTAGTCGCAGGCGAGACCTCCTGAACGTGGACCTAATAATCCAATTTGACTGCCAGTTCTCCCCTGATGACCACCTCCACCACAGCTGCGGGGCCCGCTATAATGTTCTATCCCTTGGGGCGGGAGGAATGCTATCTCGATGGACGATTAAAAGGTGTGGAATTCCCCTACATGCAGACATGCACGAGGTTTTCAGGAAGGCCCGTGGAAGGGAAAGGGTGAACAAGTAGCTGAGGTGGGAAGATCAAGCCCCAGAAAAGAAGTAGGAAGTGGAGATGTGAGTGTCAGCGCATAAAGTGGTAATAGATCTAGCAAGGAAAACTTGTGGACGCCACATCTATAGGTATACCATGCGTATTGCCTGAGAATGGTGTGTTCGATCATAATGTACTGCATTACCCATACTCAGTGAAGACCTTCAGTATCAGGAATACCAGGGAGGATATTAGAGTTCGTGGGGGGGGAGTAAGTGGTGGTGTGAAAGGGAGGGTAGTTTGCAGGTGCGGCGGCCACGGGTACCTTAGTTAAAGCGGGCGTGAAAATAAACTTAGATGTGCGAGATTCACCAAGCCATGCTAGCCTGGTAGCTGTAAGGGAGATGTAGATGATTACTTTCAGAATGCATGAAGAGAAGGAGATGGCTGATGAGCTTAATATCGGGTGAGGAAAGTCTGCACCCGGGTAGACTTATTGTGCCTTTGTCTAACATTGTAATTATGATACCTTTCTGTGAATATAACAGACCAATGACCACACGGCGAGGGATACGAAGTGGTCCAAATGGGGGCATACTTCCTAGTATCGAGACACGCGTACCCCCCTCTTTCACTCTTCTATCCTCTCTCTATTACAAAAAATACTCTTCTCCCTAAGAACCACACCACTCAAGCCATTGCCCCTCTACTTACCACTGTTGATCAATTTTTCCTTTCATCCTTTGGCAAATATGAAGAAAGTTAGGGGCCCCACAAGATATCCTGGTACAATACGCCGCAGAATCCATTCCAGAACTTGTTTGGAAACTAACGGCATTAGGTTTTCTTTTTCAAAGTCCCGCCTTGAGCACCAATTCTTTCTCCCCAATGGTAACCTACTCCGCCACGATCACCGAAGCACAAGCATATCACCACCAACCGCCTTTTGCCAGTGCCCGCTTGGAAGCCCTCGTCAGTTGCCAAGTCAGACAAGAAAAAAATCCCGAAGCAGAAAGGATGTTGGTGGTCAACGCGCTGAAAAGGGCAACAAACAAAGTTGAGAAAAAACTTTACATTAGTGGCACCCAGAGCTACAATGCCTATGTTAACCCAAGAGGGGGCGGGATTTTAGCGGAGATAATACGATTGCGGAAGGCCTCCGAAGATCAAGCCGCCAGGTTCGACTCATACCAAAAGAACCAGTCCACAAAAACCGACGCTTTGGAAAAAGCCCTATCTAATATGGTCGAGTGGGCTGGCACGATGAAACCAATCCAGGAAGTGGGGATTTCAATCCGCAAGCGATTTTTTCATAATTACATAAAATCGGTCGGCAATGTATCTCCCAAGCGTTACCAGGCAATACGGAAAGCAAATAAGGTGGCACATCATGGAGATTTTCAAACCGATACGTTGTTGATGAAACTTGGCCATCTTCAACAAAGTACTACCTTTCACGACCTCTATGGTGTTCCATATAAACGTGCTGGACATTATATGCGTATGTACACGAACCCTGGTACTCAGGTTCTTACTTGGTAACTAACAATAGTAGAATCAAATATGATTGTTGACATGTTCAACAAACGTGCTACCATGCTTGCCAACAGAAACCGCATATCGAAAAAATGGGATAAGCAACTACAGACTGACTTTGAAAATGTACTTCTATTTTTTGACCATGCGAGTGCGGAAGAGTGGGGCAAGTTTGAAAAGGGCGAGGGGGAGGCAAGTCCTCAAAAAAAGGCCTGGTTGCGGGTTACCTTACCTTAGAAGGAAGGGGGCGAGATGGGGACCCTGAGCTGAAAGGGAGAATGGGAAGGTGGAGGGTGGGGGGATATAGCTGCAATGAGCGGATAGGGAAAGGGGGAAAGATGAGGACCCTGAGGTGAATCGGACAACAGGGCAGTCAGGAGCGGGGGAATAGCGGGAGAGAAGGGATGGGAAAGGAAGATGGCAGTTATTTTCAATACGGGAGTTTTCAATATTGTGAATTCAATTCGGTTTCCCGCTCTGTGTATCAAGAATGATCACTAAAATTTTGTTCACTTTGAATACGGCCATCTGTCACATGCATATTGCAGTTCGGATATCAAATTAGAAAACTCTATAATTCCTTCTTCCTGCTAGGATAAATGATAGATAATAATTTATGGAAGGCGATATTGTTAAATTCTCAATATCCAAGTCTTTGGGAGTACAAGTGCCTGGTAACAGGGTTTCGTAGAAGACTGGGGTATTTAATATCCAAATTATCCTGCTTGTTGTGAAAAATATTCTAGTTATATAGTGGTGGATATGTCCACCCAACAGTTTTTCGTCTAGTCTGAGTTGGGGCCGAAACTCATCCAGCCGCTCCTTATCCACTTTTGGTTAGTAGTGAGAGTACATAATGTGAACAACTATTAGATATACTTGCCCTAGTCCGAGTTAAGGCTCGCTGATGAAGGGGGTTTGACTGAAGCGGCGGACTTCACCCTGGAGTGATACCAGGATCTCAGTCTAAGGTGAATCAGGTTTCAGATTGTAAAATATGGCAGTACAATAGGTTGTTTCTAAATATTTTAAGACACAACAGAGATTTTAACACTGTATCTTTTGACTAAAGGCTGACATTCCATACTTGTACGATTCAATTACATTAGTTTAAGACTTAGTATAGAAAACAAGTTGATATATATACCATTCATTGGTAATATGAAATCTCTCTAGAGGTATTTAACTACATAGAATGAGATATGGTATTTTCCAACATTTAATCTATAGCTTCATTGCTAGATTCATCACTAGAGTCTTAAACGGAGTTCTTGATAAGCCTGTAGTATACAAATCATCAGGATTGTAATGCCACTCCAGCCTTAACAGCTCAATCTCTCTTTTATTGTCCTAGTTTTCTACCAAACTGGTAGAGAATATGAATATGTTTCTTTGGATCTAAGAGTCTATCATTTGGGATAAATGTTATTGCACAGTATTGTTACAGTATACAAGCACCCTAGATATGATTCCCTTGTGCATTAGACCTCGTCGCCTCCACATAGTCTGGTTTTTTGTAAACAATAATGCCATATATTAATCGGATATAGAGGATTGTGCAACTTTCGATTTTATCTCCCAGCACATGAGTGCCCTATATCCATGTTTCTGAATGAATTGCTCCTTCAATGATCAACTGTGAGTGGGGTTTAAACCAGATGAGCTTTTAGTTAAAACTGTGAGGAGTAATAACACATTGAGTTATTAGAAACTTATTGCTTGAGACTTTGATTCTTTACTATAGCAGGGTACATATATGCCAGACGATAGAATAGTCATTGCTAATTGAGATTGAAATTGACTAAAATAATTATTGTATATATAAGCTGTACTCTGGTTGTAATAGCAACATATATGAAGGATCCTGTTAGGCACAAACGACTCCCGCGAGAATTACATAACACTCAGGACGAAGAGGATCAGTCTGAACCTCTACAGACAATTATACACGTCCCCACGCGGTGTTTGCCCTGGGAGTCCCCACAGGTACCTTTTGCAGTTGCTCATTCACTTAGAAAAACTAGTAATTGGAAAAAACCACTTGTAACCCGTTTACGTCGTCGCCATTGCTCCGACTGGACGCTATGCGCAAGTTATATAAGTGGGCATCTCTGGCTATGTCAGGAAAGTGGAATGAAGCTATTCTGTAAGACACTCAAAGAGTCATACACGGTTGAAGGTAAGAGGGCCCGGGTAGTCCTTGATGGATATGAATGCACAATTGAAGTAGGCGACTCCCACATATACCCTAAGTCCGCTGACACCCCCATGATGCCTATAAGGTCAATGAGTCTATCGGAACAGGTTGATAAGGAGAGGCAGTCAAACCAGAACGTATTGGCCCAATCGTGAACAATAGTTATCCTGAAAGCAAGCTCTACAGCTGGAAAAGACTGCACAAAGCTATCATGGCCACAGCCAAGCTGGCCTCTTAGAGTTCAAAGAAGTTATTGGTACGTTCCAAACTGGGCGACCATATCTTAACAGCTGAAACAAAGATGACAACACAGACTATGTGGGTCCACATCCTCGGAGAAGTCAGGAGCTCTGATCATGCCATTAGTGGTGGGGGGAAGAGAAAGTTTGAGGGTATAAGCAGGTTCGCACTCAGATCAAAAGATGAATTTTGGGGAGAAAATACCGGTATATATGTAAACCAGTATTAGTTCACGAACACTCTGACTCAGGATATAATGATTGAAGTGCCTCCTGAGCTTTAGCCATCATCAAGGAATGCTCAAGACATCTTATCAATATTATATGTTTTGCTCAAAATCTTGACCTAGAAGCCTTCCTAGACAATCTCTGTTTACGAAGAAAGATTCAAGCCTAGTCGGATTCGCTTGCCCTTAGAATCGGCTACCCTTAACTGTATATTGATAATTCTCATTCTTATCAAGGCTAAATACATGACTTGGTAATTGACTCTGCTCTAGAGCCTTTTCAGATTCAAGAGAAGTGAGTGAGATTTCATGATTGTACCAGATTTCTTTTGCAGTACCTCCTTGTTGTAGAACTTAATTGAGATATTATGATGCCAAGAAGGTGTATATCGACCATATCCACCATGCTAATCATACCGGCAGCCTCTATATTCCTTTTATCATTCGTCTTTACTATCAAAACTCGACATAATATTGCAAAATCTGCTATATCACCCATTTCAACATTATAACAGAGTACCTATAATCTCTAAAAGGATTTTATACTATGTTATTTGGCCTGCCAAACTACCTGGTACTATGGCATTTGCCCCTACTTCATGGATTACATATTTCACTTTTGATTTTCACTTCCAAGATTTTTACTTAAGATGAGTGATAATCCATGATTCCACCGGTTCTAGATGGTAATAACCTCTTCGTTTTGCCCTTATCTGAGATGTTATGATACCAAGAAGGTTAATTTCAACTATATTTACCATGCTGAGCATGCTGGTACTCTAATAAATTCAATTTTACATCTATTTTTCCATTAAACAATCTACCTAAAGAGGCAAAAACTGCTATATTCAGAATTTTAACATAATAATAATGCTTTTATCTTCTATAAAGATACTTAATTCTATACTTTTTGGCCTGCTGAATCAACTGGTAAAATTTGCTTTGCGTTTCGTGAATTGATTATTGCATAAACACAAACCCTATATCTGATTTAAAGTGGTTATTTATTGTGGACACCCTGCATTTTCCCTACAAATTAGCTGCTATGATTACTTGAAATATCCATTTCAACTATTAAGTATGATGAACAATGTACTAATATTTATTTGGCATATTTGCTTTGTTCTTGTACCCAAACATCAACTTTCAGCCATGTCAACTACTAAATTCACAATTCTAAGATGTCAATAAGTGTTAGGCACATGTGTATGAGGCACTGAATTTAGTACTGCATACCCTGGAAAAATGCGATGAAAAATCTACTCATACCCCTCTGGCCCCGTTGTGGGGCCCGCACGTCACCTGCGGCACCTGTGGTAAAAAACGTCCCCTACCAAAAAAGTCATAAATTGGGGCCCCCCTCGTAACACCATATACGTCGTCGCCGTCTGTCCGACCAGATGCTGTTGGCCGGGTATATGAAGAGGGTGACTCGACCGTGCCAATGCAACAGATCTCAAGTGCATCGGACCAGTGTCCATAGAGTTATGACCATTCCCGTACAGCTTTTACTTGGGGTAGTCAAAGGTGACGGGACGCTCCGAACGAAATTCAGAATATGTTAAGTGGGTTCCAGGAAAACGCTGAGAACACACTTAAACCCTGAAAGCAAGCCTAGAAAGGTCCATAAACCTATCGGAACAAGTCGATAAGGAGGACGGGAGCCAAAATGATATGGTATTGGACTGATCGTGCGCTACAGTCATCCTGAAAGACTTCTGCAAGCTGCCGGTAGTATCGCGTGGAAGTAGATTGGTCGACAACCATGCTGGCCACTTGGTGTTCTAAGACATCTTTAGTAGATCGTATGATGAACTACTTGGTTTATTCAGCAGAATAAGGAACAGCGTCTCCGACGGATAAGGGTACTACACTCTCAGAGAAAGCAGAGCTCTGATGTGTCCGTAAGCCGTGAGGGGAACCATATTTTCAGGGTCAAATTGCATTCGCACTTGAATCTTCAAAGATAGTTTGTATGAGAAAGTACATAGTTGTATGTATATCAGTTGTAGTCCGCGAACACTCAGACGCCGGATATAAATATCGAAGTAACTCCTGAGCTTTAGCCATCATCAAGCAACGGAGAAGAGACCTTATCAATATCATAAGTTTTTAATCAAAATCTTTACCCACGAGCCTTCCTTGACAATCTCCGTTTACGAAGAAAGATTTAACCCTAGTTTGATTCGCTTGCCCTTAGAATCGACAACCCTTACTAATAAGGCAGTTAGAATTTCTCAAAACACCTAATTCTATGCTATTTGGCCTGCCGGATGACCTGGTGATATTTGTTTTATGTTTCGTCAATCAATTCTCGCACAAATGCCAACCCTATGTCTCATTTATTGCGGTCATTTATTGTGGTAACCTTGCACTTACCCCATAAACCACCCTTTATAATAGCCTGAAATATCTATTTCCACTATTTTAAGTATGCTGAACAATATGATGATATTTATTTGGCATATTTGCTTTGTTCTTGTACTAGGTACTTGCATCCGCCGCAAAGCCTATTCAGATTAAAGAAAAGTGAGAGAGATTTCATGATTCGACCTGTTTTTCTTTGCTGTACCCCCTTGTTGTTTATCTTAATTGAGATGTTATGATACCAAGATAGTGAATTTCTACCATATCCATAATGCTAATCATACCGGCAGCCTATATATTCCCTTTATGATTCATCTTTCCTATCAAAACTCTCCATAATATGGTAAATACTGCTATATTACCCATTTCAACAGCATAACAGAGCATATATAATCTCTAAACTGACTTAATTCCATGTTATTTGGCATGCCAACAATGTCGTGTCATCGGTTTTGCCTCTACTATATCAATTTCATATTTCACTTTTTGTCTTGACTCGAAAAAGTTCTGGGCAAGGTAAGTGAGAATTCATGATTCCACCTGGTATTTATTGTGGTACCCAATGCAATTGGTGAATTAATACCCAATTTCAATTACCAATTACTTATCCTTCTACTATCTTTAGTATGCTAAACAAGCTCGAAATGTTTATTTCACATTTGCCCATTGTTCTTGTATCATACCTTCAACTTCAAGCCATGTAAAAAACTATATTGACAATTCTAACATGCTAATAACACTGCTATACTTTCCAAATACACTTAGTTCCGGGCTATTTGGCCTGCAAAGCATGATGGTAGTATTTGTTTTACGTGTCGTGTAGCTATTGTTGCATAAACGGATTCCCTAATTCCGAATTATTGCGGTATATAATGCCACCCCTTGCATTTATGGTACATATAAGGTATTTTGATATCTAGAAACCCCTATTTCCACTATCATGACTATGCCGAACAACTTGGTCATGTTTATTTCGCATCTTTATCATTTCCTTGTATTAAGACATTAACTTTAAGCTGCTTAAAATACTATATAGACAATTCTAACATGATAATAACAATCCTAGCTTTTCAAAAATACTTAGTTGTATGCTATTTGGCCTGCAAAACATCATGGTAGCATTTGTTTTGCGTTTTGTGTAGCTATTGTTGGATAAACGCATACCCTAATACTGAATTATTGCTGTATTTATTACTGTACCTACTGCATTTATGGTACATATCAAGTATTTTGGTATCTAGAAACACCTATTTCCACTATCTTGATTATGCTGAACAACCTGGTAATTTTTATTTCACATTTTTACCATTTCCTTGTAACAAAACATCAACTTTAAGCTACCTAAAATACTATATAGATAATTCTAACATGATAATAACAACTCTATGCTTTTCAAAAACACTTAGTTCTATGCTATTTGGCCTTCCAAACATCATGGTGGCATATGTTTTCTGTTTCGTAGGGTTAGGGGTAGGCACCGAGCGAGCGAAGCGAGCATGGTATGTTTCCATGGTGTGGAAGAGGGCAGAGGGGCAAGAGAAGAGTGTTAGCTGCAAAGGCGAGGGGCGTAGACAAGTTCGAATCGATGATAGTGGTATTCGAAGTGTTGCTAGTTTCGTCTTTGTTCTAAAAGACTCTTCAATACGCAGGGAGGGAGGAGGTATTTGTCCTCTCCAGGCTGAACACAATTCTGACTTGTTTGCCGAGTAAAGAAAAGATCTCTTTTTCCAAAGATAAAAATGTGATGTAGGTTTCCATGTGGAAGGTAGGGCGTCTTCTAGATGAAGCTGGAGTCGGGCGAACATCACTTCGCAACAATGAACACCAAAATCAGCGATCCGAACCGTCCTCGTATCCTAAGCGAGTTGTGGGTAGAGATGTGAGGATCCTGAAGCACGCCGGAATCGGAACGATGTCCAAATAGAGTAACCAAACTCTTCCGCACAACCAAAAGTGAACGGCGACCACCTAATTCGGATATTGCATGCATGACTCTTTACTTGATAAGGCTGTTACATTTCTCAAGATAGTGCAAACATGAGTGAGATTTCATGATTATATATTATTTTTAAGATATATATACCTTCTACCTATTGCCCAAATGGAGTCCGTTTACGCTCTAAAGTTCAGCATATCCTAGATTTATAGTAGAAACGCCATTGTGAAAGTTTCGTGACGTTTCGTCAACTCCTCATAGCTGTTTTTTTGCGGTCAGACTATATAACTCAGCTGGATGCTTGACTTGACAAGATTCTGCTCAAAATGAGTGAGAATTCATGATTCTATCCATAATCTTTTGAATTGACTGTTAAACCAGCCATAACCTGAGGGTGCCAAGGATACCAAAAGTCTCCGAATTGTATGCAAACCATTCTGGGAATGTTTCAAATCGTTTCGTCCAACTATCGTGCTCCTGCACTACCACGATATCAAGTAAGTCACACTTTCCGCTATAATAGCCCCTCAACCAGCCACCCCCTGCAAATACTTTGTATATATGAAGGTCTCAGAATTCGATATAGAGCATTCTGGGAAAGTTAGAAATCATTTTGTCAACTTCTCAGGGTACTTATTTTTCACGCCCGTGTGTAAATTAGACTCTCTAGTCAAATAGCACACCAAATAACCACCACCAGTATATACTTTGTATATATGAATTTCTCAGAATTACTAGTAGACCATTCTGGGAAAGTTGCAAAACGTTTCGTCAACTTCTCAGGGTACTTATTTTTTACGCACGTGTGTAAACTTAACCAGGTTACCAGATTTCCCTGCTAGCCATGCTAGTATCATGCCAAGCTGCCAAAATGTTTCTGAATTGCATATTAACGATTTTGTGAGTTTCTCAAAATCCTCTCCCAGTATTATCCTATTCAGCCTCCCTTTCCCCTCGCATTATATAACTCACCTGGATGCTTGACTTGACAAGATTCTGCTCAAAATGAGTAAGAATTCATGATTCCACAGATAATCTTTTGAAATGACTAGGTACCTGACTCCGCTTCAAAGCCTTTTCCGATTCAAGAAAAGTGAGGGAGATTTCATGATTCCACCTGGTTTTTTTTGCAGTACCCCTTTGTTGTGGAACTTAATTGACATGTTATGATGCCAAGAAAGTGGATTTCTACCATATCCACCATGATAATCATGCTGGCGGCCTCAAAATTCCTTTCATCATTCGTCTTTTCTATCAAAACTCTCCATAATGTTGTAAAATCTGCTATATTACCCATTTCAACAGCATAACAGAGCATCTATAATCTCTAAAAAGACTTAATTCTATGATATTTGGCCTGCCAAACAACCTGGAGGCATCGCTTTTGCCTCTACTTCATGGATTACATATTCGACTTTTTTATTTTCACTAGCAAGATTTTTACTTAAGATGAGTGATAATCAATGATTCTACCTGGTCTTTGTTGTAGTACCCTCATGGTTTTGCACTTATTTGACATGTTATGATGGCAAGAAGGTTAATTTCTACCATATTCAACATGCTGTGCATGCTGGTACTCTTGAAATTCAATTTAACATCGGTTTTTCCATTCAAAAATCTCACGAATGAGGCAAAAATGGCTATATTCGGAGTTTTAAGTTAATAATAATACTTTTATAAACTTTAAAGATACTCTATTACATGCTATTTGGCCTGCCGAATAACCTGTTGACATTTGTTTTGTGTTTCGTCCATTGATTATTGCATAAACACAAACCCTATTTCTCATTTTTTGCGTTATTTATTGCGGTCACCCTGCATTTTCCCTTCAAATTACCTGTTATGATAACCTAAAATATCCATTTCCACTATATTAAGTATGCTGAACAATGTGGTAATGTTTATTTGGCATATTTGCTTTGTTCTTGCACCCAAAATTCAACTTTCAGCCATGTCAAATACTAAATTCACAATTCTAACATGTTAATAAAGCAGCTAGAATTTCTAAATATACTTAATTCTATGCTATTTGGCCTGCCGGATAACCTGGTAACATTTGTTTTACGTTTTGTCCATCGATTATTGCATAAACACAAACCCTATTTCTGATTTATTGTAGTCATTTATTGCGGTCACCCTGCATTTACCCCATAAACCACCTCTTATAATAGCCTGATATATCTATTTCCACTATTTAGGCTATGCTGAACAACCTGGTGGTGTTTATTTTTCATATTATATAAGCATTACCAACCAATCACCTACAAACAGTTTTTACAATAACTTTAAAACATGATAGGGTTAGGGTTAGGAATCAAGTAGTATAAGCTAGAGACAGGAGAAGAACCACAAGGGGAGCTAAAAACACTGTCGGCACGAAAACTGAGGCAAGAACCAGAGCACCAACGCAACCCAGAAGCGAGTACACTATGGACAAGCATAACTCCAAGCCAGGATGGCACCACTGTACCTGCGACGCCGAAAGCCAATAGGCCAACGGATAAACTTAGGGTTAGGGTTAGGAATCAAGTAGTATAAGCTAGAGACAGGAGAAGAACCACAAGGGGAGCTAAATACACTGTCGGCACGAAAACCGAGGCAAGTACCAGAGCACCAACGCAACCCAGAAGCGAGCACACTATGGACAAGCATAACTCCAAGGCAGGATGGCACCACTGTACCTGCGACGCCGAAAGCCAATAGGCTAGCGGATAAACAAGACCTGGTGTTGATACCGGAGTGCCAACATTTGGATAACCATCAAAAACGCTCAGCCTGCTACAGAGTAACAAACACGGTCTGTGAGGAATACCACAACCAGGGGGATCCAGATCAGGAGTACAAGGCCCTACCTGAAGGCCATCAAAAAACAAGGAACAAAACTTTTAGAATAGAAATAAGGTGAATAAGAAGCATATTCCCAAAAGAAAAATCAGAACTGTATAAAACGCAAAATAAAACAAACATGTTACAAGAAATATGAAGACTGAGTGGAGTAGTAAAGTAAGACCAAGATGTTAACTTGCATGATGTCAGGATAACCAACAAATTGAGAATCTATCGATAGCAATTTGAATTGTATAAGAAAGTTTGAAAAAAAAAGAGATATCTTGCATGGTGGACCAAGCAATTATAAAGTAGCGAGTCAAAATTGGATAGAATAGGTAGAACTTAGAGAACAAAATGCAATAGAGACTAATGAGATAAACCAGGAAGTGCAAGGTTATTTCTGAGGACGTCAGACATAGTCGTATGCCAGATATTGAGAACCTTCGTTGCTTCTTTCCACATCCTTTGGTTAAGTAAAAAATCCATAACAGTATACTTGATATCATGTCCAAGAATTTGTTGATCAAGGGTGTACAGTGCTTGTTGTTGAACGGACAACTGTTGACCAGGATAGGGCATACAAACAGTATGGCCCCGGGTGAAGCGTTCCCCACATTGACAATTCCTTCCCCAACCATAGACACCCTGTCGCCAGGAAAGGAACTGCTGTTGGTCTGCTGCTGGTGCACTAAGAATGGCATCACAATCAAGATTTTGGATCCTCGTTCCAGGAGCCAAAATCTGTAAAAGTTTGGGAGGTTTCGGACCCAGATCAAGAATGCGTTGGTGTTTGAGCTTTTGCAGTTCTTGCTCAATATCGGCACGTAGACCAGGCTGTCAAGGAGGGCAACCTATGATTCACGGCAGTAAGGGCAAGAAACTGGATGGTGGATTGAGGAAGCGATAGATCAGTTGTGAATAACGAGGAATCGTCTAGTTTCTAGATGATGCTGGATACCATTGATGGCGATTCAGAATTGCTAGTAGGGGATTATTCTGATTCATAGAGAGTTGATGTAAATAGAACCGTCCAAGGAGATACTGACCACGTGTGGAACAAGGTAAAAGACCAAAAAGGTTTGCCGTTATGTGGGGACGATTGGCACGACCTCCTGCGATCCAATTAATGCATTTGGAATAGGCTCTATCAATGATTTTCCAACTGGGAGAAGATCGATCACGGAGGTAATTTGCGTAAAGAAGGGGTAAGGAATATTCAAGAGTTGGTGATATAATTGCCTTGAAATTTTAGGGTTAGGCACCGAGCGAGAAAAGCGAGCAAGGTGTATTTCCACTGTGTGGAAGAGGGCAGGAGGGCAAGAGAAGAGTGTTTGCTGCAAAGGCGAGGGGCGTAGACAAGTTCGAATCGATGATAGTGGTATTCGAAGTGTTGCTTGTTTCGTCTTTGTTCTAAAAGACTCTTCAGTACGCGGGGAGGGAGGGGGTATTTATCCCCTCCGGGCGGAACACAATTCTCACTCGTTTCCCGAGTAAAGAAAAGATCTCTTTTTCCAAAGACGAAAAAGTGATTTAGGTTTCCATGTGGAAGGTAGGGCGTCTTCCAGGCCAAGCTGGAGTCGGGCGAACATCACTCCGCAACGATGAACACCAAATTCACCGATCCGAACCTGTCTTAGGGTTAGGGTTAGGGTTAGGCACCGAGCGAGCGAAGCGAGCAAGGTGTGTTTTCCACTGTGTGGAAGGGGGGCAGGAGGGCAAGAGAAGAGTGTTTGCTGCAAAGGCGAGGGGCGTAGACAAGTCGGTATCGATGATGGTAGTATACCAAGTGTTGCTTGTTTCGTCTTTGTTCTAAAAGACTCTTCAGTACGCGGCGGGAGAGGGGGTACTTATACCTTTCCCGCGGATGGGCGGAACACAATTATCACTCGATTTCCTCGAGAAATAATCGATCACTTTTCGTAGAATCGAAAAGATGATGTAGGTTTCCGTGTGGAAGGTAGGGCGTCTTCCAGGCGAAGCTGGAGTCGGGCGAACATCGCTTCGCTGCGATGAACACCAAAAACACCGATCGCGGCACGACCTCATATCCTAAGCGAGGTGTGGGTGGAGCGGTGAGAATCCCTAACACGCCGGAACCGGAAGGATGTCCAAATGGAGTAACCGAACTCTTCCGAACGAGCGAAAGTGAACGGCGACTACCAGATTCGGTCATTGCATGCATGATGCATGCAGCTGACTGCATCATGTAGTTCAGCCCCCGGGTGTGTTTCCGGAATCAGTAATTAAACGCGGAAGAAGAAGACTTACCTAATTGGGAAACATTTTACCGTTTCCTAATCGGGAAAAGGGGACCGGACTTCCTATTACGGAAGTCACGGGACGCCAAGCTACACAGCCTCAGTCCTCGCCACTCACGTGACGCCACATCACGTGCCTGCGCCACATCGCCACCGTCAGCCACACATCAGCCACACCACGTGACTTCGCCACAGTTCAGCCACAGCGCCACAGACCTCAGCCACTCACGTGACTGCGCCACAGCGCCGCTGCTAAGCCACAGCCCCTTTCAGCCACCATGCAGCATGAGCCACAGGCAGCCTGGTTAGGGTTAGGAATCAAGTAAATTCAGCTAGAGACAGGCACAATGCCACGCAAGAAT
>QFET01015513.1:0-18459 GCA_003316355.1 Tuber calosporum | reverse complement strand
TTTTTTTTTTTTTTTGGATAACCACCACCAGGAACGTCAGCTGCTGCATCAACAAGGGTGAAACCCCCGACGAATAAGAAAGAAAGGAAAAAAGTCAGATTGCCCCGAAACCCCATTGGGCGGTATGTCGGAAATTCAGGTAATAATATTATACGCAGCTCAGACCACGAAATATCATACGTAGAGCATCACAAAGGTTCACAGGGTAATATGATTAGTATGGTGGGAGATGTCTAAAAGGTATACCTTCACCGTTGCGCAATGTGACGTCTTATGTAAGCAGGGTAAGGGGTGCATTGTGTAGAATTTTGATGTTTCTCAACCTCAATTTCATTCATTTCGGGTAAATATGTCTTTATTTACGGGGTTCAGATTCGGTCTTCTTATTATTTGTAGAAATAGCAGGAGGTATGGCTGGTTCCATCAGAGGTGGAATTGGAGCCTTTACTACAGCTTGTCTTCGCCGGAGTTTATGCATATTCAGGCCACTGGGTATGAGAGGTTTTATTTGCTAATTCCCTTTCTTAAAACTCATTATATTAGCATACATGGTAAAGTTCTAAACCAAACAAATAACCCGCTTCTGCCTGGCTTTGTTGTATTCCGGCTTCTCCACAGAGAGTGTTTTGGCTTACGAAACTCAGGCCACTGTTCCCTGTAGAACTTATTCTCAAGGTCTGCTTAAACGAATGATGTGAAAAATAAAGGATATTATAGGGAAAAAATAGAAAAGGAAATTATGTGTGCGATTTCGATATTCGATTGTAATAAACAGTATAATATTATTATTAAGAAAATACCAAATGACCTTCGAAGCACTTGTGCACTACTTAAACTCAATGTCAAGGCTTCAGAAATCAAAATTCTCTGCTATGCACCCCTTGTCCTGTTTACTCAAGATGTCACATTGTGCAATAGTGTTAGTACTCCTTCTAGACACTTCCTAAAATATTATCGTTCTGGCCATCTAGTCATGCCAAAGCTGTAGCTGGCAACCACAATATTCGCCGGTTTACAACCAGGGCTACTGTACTCTAAAGAGTGCCTGCCTGCTCAATGCAATTTTCCAACTCAATCCAACTTTGTGGCTTACGATAGGCATTTTTGTGGCTCATGTAAACTTTGTGGCTCAAAACAACATTGTCATTCAGCATAAATGTTCAAATGAGTGCAAGTTGACATGTAGTCAAATATCAATTTCAAATTTCAAGTTTACAAAACATAGCATCCTAACCTACACTAACCTCTGCTAGTTTGCATATTGCTTAATACCTATTACTATGAGTCTGTATTTTTTACTTTTTTTTTTTTTTTTTTTTTTTATGTCGGCTAGAATAGCAGACCTGGCTTTCAGCTTTCACTCGTGTTACTATACTAAGTCACGAAGTTGCTTCAAGCTATCAAGTTTTGTTAAGCTATGATACATAATCACTATTGTAAGCTACAAATTTCAATCCCTCAAGTATTTATAGTTATTTTTGATAACATGTTCAAGCCACAGTGTTCCTCTTATGAGATATTAATACAATATAATAATAATTATTATCATAGGTATTTCAAAAGAAAATGAACAATATTAAAACCATGTCTCTTTTAAGATTTCTGAGGTAGTGAATGAATTGATATTTATCTCCTAGAGGTTCAAGTTCACCTCATACATCTATGATGTCTCATAATTACTAAAAATTACAGTGGCTTGGTATTGACTCTAAAAACCATAAACCTGACAAGAATTGAACCTATGTATGGTACATAATTATTTATTCCAAGGCGTCCCCCTTTGCAAAATATTTGGTTCACAGTATAAGCGGCCGGAACCACATAATGATACTTGTATCATGGAAAAGCAGCGCGCGCCAACCCACTCCTCTATGCAGCGACCTAGGGCAGCAAAGACGTGACCCGCTGCTCCCCAATGAGAAGGCAAAATCAGCCTTGGCAGCGCCGTGATGAAGGAAGGACAGTCCCGAATGCACACGCCAATGCCCAGGACGCCGTCAGGGTACACCTTAGGAGTGGTTACGTGCGTTACGCGCGATGCATGCTGGCGTATGAAAGGGAGCATACCGCGGTTGAATGGGTGGAGGCGGAAGTGCTGAGGGTGTTACTACAGTTGACCGCTCATAGCAAGTGTATCATAGGAATGAGGGAAGGCCGACACCTTCAGGTTCGCAGTTGGAAGGTGTCCCCGGGATCCAACATCAATCAGTCGGGCAGCCTATATCATACCATGGCCTCCAGCCAACCCCAGTTTTACAAACGCCCCGCAGACAGGCCCGCCGCAGACATACCCTAACGCCAAAAAGCTCCGGCACCAAGATCAACCCTTACACAACCTTAGGACCACCGGTGGCCTCAGACTTTAGTCGGTACGCTTGTCTCCTCCACGAGCTCTCCATTCTAAACCTCCTAGCTATGTCCCAATATCCCCTGACACTCAACGGATGCACGGGGGGAACACTTGATAAAATTCAATGCACTGATGGAACACTAAAGAATAGGCACACCGAGTAAACCTTGGGTTTTTGGTGCGCCTCGCCTATCAACTGTTCCAGACGAGTGAGCATCCACGAGTAACTAAATCCCATCCTGTTCCCCATTGTTTAAACATTATTTTACTTTAGCCTACTCCAACCCAACGTGCAGATTGCAATAATCATATATTATCATATAGGTATTACCCTCTTCGTCTATCCGTCATCACCAGCAAAATCCACTGTACATACCGCAGGGAAAGTAAAAAAAAAGAAAGAAAAAAAAAGAAGAAAAACAACCAACACCTAAACCACCACCGTGAGTGGGGGGTATGGTATCTCAAGCATCTTCTAGGCGCCTAGCAGGATCTCCGCCAAACGGGCCTTTGCCATCCTCCACGTGAAAGAAGCTAACGCCGCATTCCTTCCTGCGTCCGAGGAGGTACCAGACTGAGCTCCCCCAGCACATGAGAACACCGACCCAGCTCCATGTTGGCACGGAGCCGTGCATGAGGATGGCTTGAAAGGCTGTTCTGGGGTAGGTTGAGGCTACCATCGTCAGTGGTGTTGTTGCCTATTATGTTAGCTTCTAGCTGGTGCAAGGGGGAGGGCGGGAAGAGTGGAGTACCCGAAGCAACAAAAACCCACTAACAAACGTGGCCCATGCACCCACACCGCTGAATAATCCCATCAACCAGAACCACGGAAGATCAAGGATGTAGCAGTTCCGACTAATGTCGCCGAATTCTCCGCTAAGAAATACCCAGGGTAAGATTATAGCGATGCTGAGCACGTTCACGTAATGCAGTAACTTCCACGCAGACCTAGTCTCCTCTTTTCCGTCGGTGGAGAGCATCCCGTCTGTTGGACCTACGCTCAAGAGGTCGCCCGAGCCGGTGGTATTAGGGTTCCCACGGAGAAGGGACTTGTATGCCTTCGTGAGGAGGATTGGGTATGCCGCTACAAATATTGTTGAGAAGAGGCCAGCGAGGAAGCCCTCGATTGCGAAGCGCGTGCCGGGGCGGAGGACCGCCATTGCTAGGGAGAGGACCATGGTTATGCAGGAGGACATAGTGGTTACGGAAAGGGAGTTATTGGTTGTAAAGAGATAGGTGAAGGTCATTGCTAGAAGGAGGGAGCCAACGCGGGAGAGGTGGTAGATTGGCGGATTTGTGTAGCTGTTACTAGTTAGTACGCCGGACAATATACCAATTGGTTCTGCTAGACGTACGCAAAGCCAATGTTGCTGAGGACAATTTTTAAGCTATAGATAGTGGCGACAGGGACAGCTTTTTTAGCCTCGGTCCATTTGAACTCGAAGACACCTCCCTCGCGGCTTCCGGTAGCCAATTGTTTTGCAAAGTCTCGGAGGCCACCCCCCGATACTCGCCGCTTGCCCTTTGAGGGGGCAGGGAGCGGGGCCACCATGCTGCCCAGTCCAAGGGTGTATAGTGACCGAGAGAACGAGCGAGTTACCGAAGCGGCAAAGTAAAGGAATATTTGTGTCATTATGAGTTGGAAGAGGGTTGTAGTAATTGGATAGACAAATCTAAAGAGCTATTAGTTGCAACTCGGCCTTAAGGGATGTTTCTAAATACTTATAAACACCAGCTATGAATTAAAAGGTTAGCAAGATATTGTTCCCTACGGAGCACCTAGTGGAGGAGTAACTCACTGAGAAGTGTAAACCCATTAACCTTCGAAAGTGCGAATCCAGCCCCTCCGTAAAAGGCCACCAGAAGCCCAATGTACATCATCCACCCCCGCTGCGTATTCCACAACCACCATCCAAGCCTACCATTTTGCGTCCACTTCGCAAACCCTCGACTCTCCGGCTCACTCCCTTTCCCAATCCTCCACTCGCGACAGTCAGCACCACTACCCCCATTCCCTAGCCTATCCAAATCACCACTACTCCCCAGAAAGGGACTCGGCGTCCTACTCATCAAATTGCCCCCACCGCCCGTGCCCTGGTCGGGGGCTCCCCTGTGCATCGGGAGTAAGGGTATAGAATGAGGACTCAATCCATTCCAAGGAGGAGAAACACTCCGGCTCCGTGACTTGGATCGGGAGCCCCGGGATCTTGCACTTGAGGGCCCATCTTCGTCTGAGGAGGATTCCACAAGGAGGTTTGGTTGACCTTGGTGCGAGGATACGGAACTCCCGCCGCTACTTCGGTTCCGGGCTCGGGAGTGGGAGAAGGGTGTTGTTGAATTGGAGGGAATGGAGGATGATGCAAGGATTTCGTGGGGCTTTCGGAAGAAGCGACTTGCTGGTGAGCGGTTCATTAGGTGGCTTAGTGTAGTACTGGTGGAGAATTAGTGGAGGAGAAGTTGTGGTCAGGGGAACCGAAGAATAAAGCGAACGGGAGAGCCAAGCATCTCTGGTCTTGGCATGACGCGTGTTTTGGGTAAGGTGCAAGCAACCCCGACACAGCGAGGGCCATGCCCTCTCCGAATAGGGAGGGAGGTTCGAAGCTCTCGGTACGCCGCAAGCCGAGCACGCAACATTTGATGCCACACAAATACAGTACAGGTGTACCGCTTTGAACGTTACCTGTATAGACTGCTACCAGGACAGGTGTATCAGCTTGCTTTTTCATGCCTTGAAAGTACCATCTTAGCCAAATACCGTATACCGTAATCGCATCTGCTGCTAACAGCTGTGTGAAAACCTGGTCTCACTGGACTAAGTAAAGTATGGGTTACTTTGGACAGGGGGTGGGAGATCAAATGACTGTACTGCTGGACCTGTACTCGAGTACTCAGTATGCTGCATACCTCCTTGCCAAAAGGTTCACCGTGTACCGTTTTTTCCAAGAAATACACCTGTACCTTCCGTGTTCTCAAGACACGGAGGTACAGGAGTTTCGGTACTATAGAGGGGTTTCGGTACCATACAGGTGTATTTCTTGGAAAAAACGGTACACGGTGAACCTTTTGGCAATGTGATACAAGTATGTAGTAAACCAAGAGCGGTACTCGTATAGTGGTGCGGTCAGTTCATTTCTCAAACTAACTTGTAGTTTACCTAGTCTGTAATGCTAGGCAGAAAAAGAAAAGAAAATGGTACTTATAAAAGCAGGGAAAAGTAAGCTAATACACCAGTCCTGGTCACAGTTTAAACAGGTAAGGTTCAAAGCGGCACACATGGTTTTGGGTGGTATACTGTGTACTCAGTCTGCACTGTACATACCAAGAGCTTCGAACCTCGGTTATGCAGTATTTATACTTGAATCATACAGATAAACTCAAAAAACTTGTTATAGAGCCAAGCATTGCATGAGTAGTCTTAGATGCAGCTATCCTACCTATATAGAGAATGATTTTGAGAGCAGCACAGTACTTGGACTCAGGCGGCTGAGTGCTATATAAATCATGAGAGCCTAGGCTCTGGTATGACAATAGGAAAAAGATATCTTGTGATTAAATTAGTACATGGTAGCATGAATACAGTAGACTATGGAATATGTTTTCATAGAGTCAATTTAGTTTAAAGTACTTAATAAACCCTGATTGGTATGAAACGATATTTTCGCAGTTCTTGTACTCAATGTATGATTTGCTGCTAGTTGTCCTCCAGCCTACTTGGCTGTGGTTGAGCCATCTGAATATGCTTACGGTTGCCCTTTTGCATGGGACTCATCGACTTCAGTTGCCCTTGAGGCTTGTTTTTGGTTTAGTAGCATCACAGGTGCTGGTGGCCTTATACATGCAAATGAGTTTTACAAGTTTATATATAAAGGGTATTTAAGTTTGGAAAACCTGAAAAAAATTAGCCTACTTTAGTGTTTGATGTAAGCTTCGCACAAGCCAAAGTGGCTACAGTACCATTACTTTACCTTATAAGACGAAACAGGTTTTTTCTGTTGAGACAGGGGGTAAAAGAACTGTGACAATTGTAAGTGATATAAAGTAAGTAAAGTAAAGTAAAGGGTGTGAGGTGGACTGTCAAACTATCAACAAAAACATCAAAGGTGATTTTGAAAAGGTTGTCCTACTTATAACTAATCTTAACCTTGAATTTTATTGGTATCTTTGCAGTAAAATCTTTAATTATCAGTTTTTCAATTTTTTCAATTTTTGGGGGGTTTGAGACTATGATATTAATACCACTGTCTTGCTTGTTGTCCATATCCTATCAGGAAGTTGGTGTTTTAAACATGATTGTTGATTTCTTCTCCTTTGCTTTGTGATTTGTATCACTTTGTTGAAAAATTTTCATTTCCGCCTAAAATAATCAGAACATCTCCTGCCAAGATGCACTAACTCTTACAACAGATTATGTACATTATGATGGGGTTCCCAAATATTGTACTAAGCAGTTTGTAAGACAATTAGTTCATGATATCAAGTACCTTAATGCAAGATCCTGCTTTTACGTTTACTCAAATCTTATATTCCAACTTTGAATACCCCTAGCACCTATGACCAGTATCAGGAGAAAGTCTAGTCATTTGGTAATAATAAGGCTCTGCAGTTCAATACTGAAAATATTTGATAACTCCTGAAAAGCATAAATTGATAAGATTCCTAATATCAGTTGGCAATAGCGCCATAATAACTCCTATAACACTTATTCTGCATGAACTTGACTTGTAACTAGTCCAACAGAAAGTAGCAATGCTTATTTCCTAGGTTTCTAATGGCAGTATTTGGTTTTCAAGATATACGGTCAACTGAACATTGAGAGTGTATTTTAAAGATGCAACCGAAAGTTATCAATGGCCCTGAAATCTCACATGTAGTGGATTGGTCCAAGTATATACCAAATAGAGAACATGTGCCATTTGAATTTCAAACTACTCTCTAGTACTATTACCCATAGAGCAGTCTCCCCTTATTCTTAAATATTGACTGCTCCTTCTTTTTGTCAAGGCCCCTTGCTTGTATGTTAAATGAATAGATTTAACATGTAAGAGTACCCCTTCTCTGCTGTTGTCATCTATTAGGCAAAGAGTTCTGGAATCCAAACAGAACAAACTGACCATAATTTGCATTCACTTAGTTACTGTATTCATGTCAGGTCTCTTACAAGCACTACAGCCAAGTGAGGGTACTATGAAAAGGGTATGATACTAGTATGCCTACATTGCCAGTCTTGGCACATTTTTTCCATCTACAAGTGATATAAAAGAAGTGAGAAGGCACAAGCAATATTACTCCAAAAATGGCCTATTTTACATACTCATTGCAGTACCAATACTAGAGTTAAAAATAAGATAACTTTATAGAATGCTCAGAAAGGATGCAGACTGCTTATCTCCTACTGAAACCTCAAGTGAATTTAAATTCCTTGAGAAGTAGTAGCAATAGGAAATAAAAATTTCCTCAAAATTGCACCAAGGCCATTGTTTTTGGTGGGAAAAAAGTGGCTTCGCAGAATTTGAAAGTTCAACTCTATACTACTCCTTGGAAAATTTAAATTTACTCAAGGTTTTAGTAGAAGATAGATAGTTTCCATCCTTGCTGAACATGCTATAAAGGTATCTTATTTTTAACTCTAGTATTGGTGCTGAAATCGGTCTGTTAAATAGGCCATTTCTGGTGTAAAATCGCTCGTGCCCACTGACTTCTTTCGTCAAACTTGTATCATACGAGTACGGCCAATAGATATATTCGTCACGTGGGACTGACAATAGGTTTTTGGCGCGGCTTTCTCGCCAAAAAAGTCTTATCAGATCCACGTGACCAATATATCGATCGGCCGCACTCGTACCGTAGAACCCTACACGTCTGATCCAGATTGGAGCATAATGATGAGCTTCGCTAATGGATTTGGATGATCTCCTATGTTACTTAATCCTCCACATGTCCATTGAACAACACACTATTCACCAATCTCTCCCCTCCGAAAAGTTACGCAATGCTCCGGAGCCTCCCCGCTCCGCCTCAAATAGCGGGTAAGTTACTAATCCTCTTATTTGGGGTATCTCAATGTTTGCTTTGAAAATGTTGAGCACTATCTACGATCTGACCTGGGGCTATCAGGGTAGAACGCTGCAGCTAGAAACTACTACAGTACCAACTCAGGAGAGAGAGTTCTGGATGGGATGGTCGTTGTTTTGGCTTACTTCCAGGCTCGCAGTCGACTACCGTAAAAACCCGAATAGCTGACGCCTGGACGTCCAGAATTTCCTCCTTTGGATTGAGGTGAGACAAATAAAAAGAAAAGAAAATTCACCTTACTAGGAAAGGCAACTCCAACGTCTCTGCAAGATTATCACTTATTCCAGCCCCCACGGTACAATTTATTGCGGTTTACCAAGAGGTAGAGAGCTTCTTAAGTCACCCAGACACCCCCCTGCGCGCCGATGGCTAAACCCAAACAAATAGGTTTCCAGAGGCTTACCTGGATGAGCTATTGCAACACTACAAGTCCCTAGCATATAGAACCCGAACATTTGAGTCTGAATCTGTATAGGCGGTCAGATACGCACAGACAATGTGCCATACAAATTTGTTATCCCTGTGTTCGGGTTCTACATGCCAGGGACGTGTGCTGATCACCGCTAGTTTCTTCAGGCGAAACCCACCAATCAGCACCCATCCTATAGGGGGACGTGGTGGCGGTGGGCTTAGGGGACTACCTAAACCAGTAGTGATGGCTACCCCACCCAATACTGTATTACACTTATGGTGCCCGCAGTGGTGCGCTTCTGGCAAACAAAGTTTCATACAGTATATATAGGGCTTGCTCAGGGGCTGGAAGGGACGATATTATCACGTCATACTGCGATTGATATAATAACTGCTCCAGTTTTAGCCTTCAAAGCGGGGTTTAGGCCTTTGGGTAACTCAACTCTCTACATCTACCCCCATCCGTATTATAGTATCTCTGGATAGAAGATCCTAACATCAGATTTTTCTAGTTAGTAAAACTTTGTGAAGGCGATCCAAGGTGGACACATGCACCTCTCCTACCAAGTCTCACAATATACCCTGGTTGATCCTTGCTGCATTTCTGCACCCCGAATTCTCTGTCCTGAGGCCCCCGAGCGAGAAACGGCTCCCCGACCGACCCTGTGGTTGTCTTGATCTGTCTGTGGGCTACGCACATGAACTATGGGGCAAAGCGATGGCGGACATGATCCGTTGAAGGCTTGGAGGCATCACATCGGAGGAGGGCTGGCTGTGTTCGTTACGCCAACGTGGCTCGCAAGAATACGCGGGTTTTGGAGGCAGCCCCGATGCCACTATCGCAGCAGGTTCCCAACGACAACGATAACCCTGAAAGAGAACTCTCACCTCAGTGCTTTTCTGCTTCCTCAGCCGGAAGAAACCAGCCAAATCACCTCCTTTTCCTCCGCTCAACATCCACCGTGAGTTTGTTTCCAACCACACCGGAATCTACACATCTCAATAACTTCTCTTCTTACCAGCTATGGGGAAAAACTCGGCCGGCCACATGGTCAGAAGACTGCGAGGCCTATTTAGGCCAAAAGCCAAGCCTTCCACTCGTTCTCCGTCTCCTCCTGCGGTCTCGGCTTCGCCTCTCGTGGCCTCTGCTCCGTCTCCTATGATCTCTACCCCGTCTCCTGTGATCTCTACCCCGTCTCCTGTGATCTCTACCCCGGATCCTCCTAAAAAAACTAAGTCTGGTCAAGAGACCGAGCAAGATAAATCTGACGATAGACTTTTGTTTGATGAAGAGATTAAGGCGTATGTGACCGCCCCCTCGTCCCTTCCGGCTCCTTCTTTGTCGGCGTGGGTTCAAAATCTAACTTGTTCCATGATATAGCTCCATCGACGCCCAGGAAAAAATGCTATCTGCGATGCGTAAAATGAGCCTCCTCTCGTATTCTATGTCAGACAGCAGCAGCGAACTTTCCGAGGCAATGATCAAGTACAGCAAGGTTTTCGAGAGGCGCGCACGTGCTGACACAAATCCAAGCACTGATCAAGTGGAAGACCACGCACGTTTTAGATGCTATTCTCACGCATCCAAGTTCTGGAGCGAGATGTCTACCATGCAAATGGCAGTTCACGAGACCATTCTCAAGGATTACCAACATTTAAATCGTCAAGTGGCAAGTTTCTTCAAACTGCATGCCTCCAGAAATACTGAAGAAGAGAAAATCATCGCAGAATATGACGAAATGTTGAGCAGAGTCGATAGGGTAGCCATTTGCCGCCTTCCGGCAGATATAGGACGCGCCAGAAGCACGGTATCGGAGGACGCGCACAAAAACCCAGAACATCGTGGGCATAAACGGCCCAGGTCAGATCATTCCTCCAGATCAAGACATACTGACGTCCCGCCGAGAGCTCGTCCACCCCATCCCCTTGAGAGCCCCGCCGTGTATCCTGGAACCTTCTGTCACCATTGGGGAGAACAGGACGTTCAGGTAAGCAAAATGTTGCTTCAGACCTGCTCCAATGATGATAGGTTTAGGACATTGTTTGAAATGCGAGACAACCTTGTGGTGTCATTTGCGAAGAAGCACAGTGATGCCCTCCGCGGTTTGGAGACTGATTTTTTGGCCCGTATAGCCGTTGGGCTTACAAACACTGGTTTTGATAGACTAAAGGATGCCTATCGTAACGCCGATGAATGGGCTTCTGTGGTTGGGCTTCAAACGTACGCACAGCAATTGCCCCCCAGCAAAGTCCGGGCAAAATCGGATGAGCCCCTTGAGCCAAGCCCTCCTCGACCCGCGATTGGATCGGCATTTATGGATGGCGAGTGGCAAGCGAATTATCAGTGGGAATTTGGCGTCGATGACTTGACAAACTTTGCTGTCAATTCTGGCACAGGTGGGGATCTTTCCCCAGGCCTATTCCCCAGAAGCTCAATTGGAGACCACGCGGAGGACGAAGATAACGAATCCGAGTCCGACGACTCTACCTCAGACGGTTCAACCAGCCCGGGAGGTTCCGAGCCAGGGCCAAACGCTCCTGGGCCTAACAATCCCCGGCCACCCGGTGGCAATTCAGGATCTAATTTCGCTAGTGGGGCTGGCGCCAGCGGGCGCCCAGACAATTCGACACAAGAACCGGGAGGTGGTAGAAATTCTACCAATAGCAATAGTTTCTCTAGCTATGCCGGTAGCGGAAGTTCATATGAAGGGAACAGACGTTTTTCTGAAGGTTTGCAAGCGAATCTTCCGAAGCAAATGACCTATGAACCATCCGACAATGAATCGCCTTCGGCAAACTCCGATTCGCTTTCTATATCTAACCGTGATTCCATTCTGAGTAGGAGCTCCTTTAATACAACTCAAACCTCCCTTGGTAGTGCTGGTGACCCCCCCAACCCCCCAAAGAGATCCTCTTCGGGCAGATATACTTCGGCTATGACCCAACCAGTTCCGGAGGCTGCTATTGCATCCGTCTCTGAGGCTGCCACCTCCAAGGTTGCGTTGAGCATGAAAGGCGGGAAACAGAAGCTGAGTGATACCACTTTTGGTATCGTCGATATGTCCGCGGGTTCAAAGATTACTCAGGGGCCGGGGTTTGGAGCGACCCAAGCTCAAAATCCTTTCAACTATCCCTTTGAGGATACCCCAATGGCACTCTCTACGCTTCTCGAGGACGACTACGAGGATTTTGAGGACGACTACGAGGAACCTGAGGACGACTACGAGGATCCTGAGGGCGACTACGAGGTTATACGTACTAGCCGCAAGCGCCGGCACCTCAAGCGAGTCCCACGTTTTATCGCCCTACAGGGTGGGAAGATGAAAGTGTTTGGGCGCCATAATTCCTACACTGGTACCGGTCTTAAAACCGGATACCCAGCCCAAAATAAACCTGTTCTCGGGGGCTACCAGCGCCTTTACTCCTCGCCAAGTCTTCCAATTATACCCGCTTGTGATGCGGTCGCGAAGTCGGCTCGCCCCTTGAATGGCCCTGGAATCAATGGCTCCACTACTTATGGACCTGGGAACTACCTATTCCACAAAAATGCCGGTGGCCAAGCCGCCGGTACAATCCCCCAATAAAATTCAATAAATTTCCGCAGCGTGAGCAATACCACCCCGAAACACCATTCTTCTTATTCCCCAACCCTACCTGCTATGCTAACCTTACATCGGTGTCAGGGTTACTCTAGGCTCTACTGTTTTCTTTCCTCTTATCTTCCTTCCCTGTGGGATAGATGTTGTGGGCTCGGATCGCGATAAATAAAAGCTCAGAGATAGGGTGGCGTTGCACTGGATTAGATCGGGACAGGTGGAGGGAAGGTTTGATTGACTGACTTGATTCTTTATGATTGATCTTGGAACTTGCTTGCTAGGGGTAGTTGTATGCTGGGGTTTCTTGGTGTGTAGACTATACTCAGGGAATTAAGCTCTGATCCTTTTATTCTGGCGGTTCATGGTGGCTTGATGCGTTCAGTAATTTTTGACTGCGGGCCATGGTGTCTACTGAACGGTCTTGTAACCCGTACAACTGTTCGTGATGTTTAGAGCTTCCAGTAAAGTAGTTACGGCACTTCCCTGCCTACACTCTCCCATCTAATCCAATCACTAGCATGGTTTATCTAGCCTCGGAATCTAGTCTCTCGTGAGCCTACGAACAAGCACCTAGGTGAGTTGGGGCGCAATCTGCGGGTAGTGCTCGACTTTGGGTGCGCATTAAAAAAAAAGCGCTGCAACGAAAATGCCCACCAAACTTGTTGCGCCATTTTTTTTTTTTTCAGATTCACGTGACCAGCTTATCAATCAGAAATTTTGTTCAAGTCTTCCCCACCAATCAGAGGACGGCTCTCCTCCCAGTTGCCACACAAACCCTCTGCAATCATCGAGCACCGCATACCGGTACGGCACAAATGGTGCCGGACGCCCCCAGACTCCTGTTCGCAGATTTACGAGACTAGGTTCCGAAGCTAGTAAGGTACCCATTGGCGAGCATATCGCCAGTGTAGTGAACACACGATTATGGTACTTGCGCCGGAATTACTGTAACCCATCTATTTATGCACCATTAATCGATCGACATAACGAAAAAGGGGATTTTGTGGGGCGGAAGTTGACTGGAGAGTAAGCCACGATATTGCGCTCTGCTCGGTCCCCTTTACTCCCCTTACAACACACTGAACAGCACCATCCAGCCAGTGGGGGTGGTTGCATATGGCAGTTGGGTTAGGGTTTAGGATCTGGAATCAGCAATGCGAGTGATACCATGTGAATTTGGGGGTTTGTGGGAGCATGGAGTAAGGTCCAGAGTAATGGGTTGGCTGGCAGTGGACTGGGGAGGGTATTTTGCGCGAGCGCGTGAGGTGTGTGTGTGGCGGATCCTTCATATTTTCCGATCATCATGTGAGGGATGGCCACGATACACCCTTATATTATTATACGATCCCCTCTTGGTGCTGAGTTATGGGATGGCAAAACACAAGGAATCTCGGTCATTTGAGCACCCATTTAGTTTATTCCTGCTTGGCTTTGCTTGAGGTTAACTAGCTCTTCAGCCAGGTTCATGCGATATGCTATGAGAGGTCAATCCCAAGTAACGGAGATCCAGTGGTGCATATGACGATCCGGCATCTTTCAAGATATACTACGATGACGCTTGTAAGCTGGTGGGGGACTCATGGCCCCCTACCGGTAGTTTCCCTATTAGTGACTAGAGGGTATTGAGGGTATTGACTGGGCGGGGGTGTTTGTAGGTTGCCTGGAGTGCGCGGGTGTGTCGTCTGAATTTTTCTCTTTTCCCCATCACCTCCCTCCACCCGCGGGTCCTCCCTTCCCATCGTCCGTCCTGACGCCCTTTGAGCCTTCACAAATCACTGCCTTCGCCTCTGTGATGGCCTCTTCTACATCACCAGTTAGCTTATCAACTTCCTCTCATTTGGCTTATATCCGAGGGTTTTCTATTCGACCTCCTACTGTTGGGCAAAAAAGCACGTCTCCGCCGGGGGAGGCTGTCAGCCGACACAAGCCCACCGCGGGGTATTTTCAGAGGCCCTGGGTACGGACAAGGATCGGGAAGATGACCTGCTGCGAGTTTACTTCTTCTGGCGACCCTTTCCCTGCCCGGTGTGTGTTTCCGACTTGGTTTGGGGTGCACTAGGCGATAAGGGTGCTGACCTACGTCGAAAAATCGTAGTCTGTGCGATTTCTGTGCGATTTCCTACTCCCGATATGCGGTACGATCATCCTATGCTATGCTCGCACAAGGCCGGTGCAAGCCATCAACGGCTATTGCACCATCTTCCGTGCCCAGGCTTCAACGGTCGAATTGGGGGTCAGCGTTGACCCCCTGGCCCCACCAAAAAATTATATTGCTGCCAGGAATGCATGAGCTGAGTCTGTTTCATAACCTGCAAACCTGTCATAACACTCTACTGTTCGAAAACAGCACGCTCGGAGAATTAAATATAGTGCTTTGACAGACTGTAAATCCCCCGCATTATCCCTTATCCTTCCCTTGCTACTAACCTTCTATCCCAGCTTACAATTAGGGGTGGTGCGTCCGACAACCCTAGAAAGAAAAAGAAAAACCCTCCATATCTTATCAGCTACAGGTACACCCCCATCCGTAAAGCCCTCGTAGGTGGAAAGGTACGGTAGCAAGGTCTTGGCTACAACGAAAGTGCTCATACCATACAACTCGCTCTCATCCACAACACAAGCTATCTAGGTCAATACAAGCTGCTTGAATTGTTTGTAAATACCTGGTTTAGAGGAGGCGAGTGACCAAGGCAAATAGAAATCATATCGAGAGGGTCGAATTCACTGGCTCTAGCATCGTATTAATATGCGTTAGTTGACCAAGATCTGCAAAGAGTGGCACAGCGCTTATGCTTTGGTCACCGGGAAGGCCTCACCGCAGTACCTTCACACCAGCCAGAACTCCATGGATGGAGGTATACCTGCCGTACTCTATTACAACTAAACCCCAGCACTTTTCTTCCTCATCTTGCCTTGACAGTACTGTAGTATCAAGGTGTAAGATTGACCTATCTTACCACAAGGATCAATACCTACCTATATTGTACCACTTCAAACAATTACACATCCACTGTACTCAAAAAGTGCCCCCCTCACCCCAAAAACATGATAATAAAAGAAATAAAATATAAAATAAAAATAGCGGAAGAGAATATACTTTTTACGAGCCCTTAGAAACTGTAGATTTTTTTCTTTTCTCCCCTCATATTGCATTTTCCCAATGCCCCCTCTTTTCAGGTATGTATGTTACTATACAACCATGATACTATATAACACCTGACCCTAACTATGTCAGCCAATAAGTTATTCCCCTATACCAACTCCAATCTATAATGATTGTTTTAATAATAATAACAATCACCAAAACGCCACAATAATAGTGTCAATTGCTTCTCCGAAAAGCTATATTATATTATACTATTACGATATTATGATAAACCCCTTCCCACATTGCTCAGTTCTTAACATCATCTACTACTCTATCCAATAAACGAATAAATAAACCAAACAAGGAAGAAGTAGGGAAGAAAAAAAAAGCCCATATTTTGTTTCTGCTTGCTCATTTGTTCGTTCTGTAAATCTTTATCTTATAGCCGCTCATGCATAGTAATAACATTAATTATTATTATAATATTACTATCACATCCCTATGATACTCACCCTATTCAGAACAGGGGCATATATTTTCGTCAAAAACAAAAAAATTAAAAAGAGAAAAGCTTTTCTTCCTCTCTATTTTGCTTTTTTTCTTTCCTTTTACTTATCATACTTACTTACTTACCCCCTAAAGTTATGGAATAGCTTACAATTCATTCATTCATCCATTATTTCCCTCAATCATTTTCTATTCTCTTATTTTTATTTTTACATATATATCTACAAGTTACAATAAACACCACCGTATTTAGGCATCAGCTAGACCCACCCCCCTCTCGCCCGATTTTCCGGTGTCTTCTCGAAAGGTTATGTCGATCATCCGGTCTATGATACTGCATTCTAATATACACCCTGCACTCAAGCGCTATAGGGGATGCGAAACCCTCGCATCTTGGAAGCTATCTCTTCTCCACTTCTCTTCCCCCCTTTCTCTCTCCTTTTTGGCTGGGAGATAGGATAGGATAGGTGAACAAGAGGAAGTGGTAGGTTGGCAAACTGGCTCGTGCTAATCCACCTGATCGTGCAATTCATACTGGCCCGCATACGCCTACATACTACTCCTTGGAGTAAAAAGGCAAGTTAAGCTTAGAGTATTTCATATACTCAGAGGGGTTGCTCGCCCGCCTGTCATGTGCTCCCTGGATTCTTCTTGCGGCGGAGGAGATAGGGATCTGCAGGTGTCTAGAATAACTAACTTTTTCACTTCTTCCCCGCTATCAGCGCGTAGTACTAGTATTCACTCCAAAAACGTACAGGAGGGGTCGTTTTTTTCCCGAGCCTACAGACAGAGATTCCGGTTCACCATCCCTTATCGAGTGGATGAAATAGCACTAACAGGATTGGCCGGAAGTGGAAAATGTGGGTAGGGGAAAGGGAAGGAAATCAAGAAGGGTTCTGGAAAGACCAAAAAAAAAAAAAAAACTCAAGGAGAAACAGAATCGGTAATTGCAAGAACAGTAATCGCGACAATCAGTGTGGGAGCTTCCACCCAACCAAATTCCACAAAGCCTAGGTCATCCCCCCCTCGGCGACAAATTAAGTGATACCAAGCCTCACACAATCTTTCATGAATTAAGAACTTCCGTACTGTCTTCACACCAGTACCCTCTGCTACCTTTTCCACACCATCTAATGTTCCGTTTTCTTTTTCCCTTTTTACTCCAGTAGTCATTCGAAGAGTTGACGTCGCCGCCCTTTCCATCAATGAGCTCCTTCATTCCCGCTCTTGATAGTACACCCTCCACACAACTGAAATGAACAGGTGTTGCAACGTTTCATAGTCCTCTTGTCTCTCTTATTGCAAAGATCGCACTTTGCAGTAGCCACTGTGATTTGGGTAAAGTCGTCGGCAGAGCAAGGCGGGCAAGTATTTGACTTGGTTGGTGGCATCTTGCTTGGGTACTTGGCCGGGGCGTTCAGGATATGTAGGAATGAATGGATGGAATCGGGCGTTTTAGGTAAACGGCAAGCGAAAACAACGAAGTATGGGATAGGGCGGCAGATATCTGCTAATCTGTGCTGTGCTGCAATGCACTGCTACCACCGCCACTGCTGCCGGTGCTGGTGCTAGAACCGGACAGGGGGTGCGGAAGAACCGCTATCGGGTTTGAGGAGATGGCAAGTCAGTCAAGTTGCAATTTAATCAGTCGAGAGAGGAATCTCTTGTTCTGCTCTATTTTTTTTTATTGGAGGGGTGTAAGAAAAAAGAAAAGAAACAACCCACGGAGTAGTATTTACCTTTATGAAACGAATGACACTTTTCGACCCTTTTTTCTCAGAACCACAAACCCGACGTCTTGGTTTCAGCGCGTTGGGGGTGAGCGTGGAGAGAGTGGGAAAGAGGCGATGCTGGGAGTAAGAATATATAGCTCGACGGGAGGGGCTCACGCTATCGTTTGCCTTTGCCAACCTCCCCACCCCTCCTCCCTCTCCTCCTGCTCCTAAATCTGCTCCATCTGCCATGAGTAGAGCAACCCTTTCACAAATAGTAAGTATAGAAGAAACACCTAGGACATGCTCTCGCAGTTGAGGAATGCACGGCACCCTATCCCTACTAATCACAACACTCCAGCCCTTGATAGAAAGATGGGCGGAGCAGAGTGATTCGCAGTGAGAATCCGCCAGAAGCCTCTTTCTCCGTTCCAAACTTTCGGATGTAGTGAAAGATGCAGCGGATAAGTAGAAATCCATGGTCAGACCATGTGGGGTACACTGTTAGTAAACCAATTTAGTTTTTCCTCCGACTATCTGGGACAAAGGCACACCCTCGGTGACCGGGCATTGCTTTCCATGTCAAGGCCGTTTTGGACGCTTCCGGCTTGGGAAAACTTCAATTATTATGACGATTTGACTTTTATTTACTTCTTCTCCTCCTTCTCCTTCTCCTTCTCCTCCTCCTCCTCCCCCTCCTCCTCCTCCTCCTCCTTCTCCTTC
>QFET01015490.1:0-21335 GCA_003316355.1 Tuber calosporum | reverse complement strand
GGGGAGAGGGGAGGGGGGTAGAGGGGTAGAAGCACGATCATGGACATTTATTAAATCTGAGAACATCGACATGATAGAAATGTGGGATAGAGTGGAGAATCAGCACCCAACCAGCACGCAGGTGATTGGAGAGCGCCTGCTTGAGCGAGACATGACCCCCAATGACTTCTTTTCAAGTCCAAAAGACCAGCAAGGCAGTATCAGGATATTGTTACCAAGAGGAAGTGGTTCCAGGCTGGCAATGCTCGCATTATTGTTGATCTTAAGGCCGCCGCGAGGAAAGACTCCTGAGGGGCAAGAAATGAACCTTGAGGAGAAAAATGTGATCGACCGCAAGATTGACAGACTTGCACTCCTCAAGATGGCCAAAATGCGATACTCAAAGTGTGTGAAAGAGGAGCACCAGGAATAATTTCGTTTTATTTACTATTTCTTAGGCTTGTCCTATTTCTCCTTTTTCCGTTCCCCCTGCCTTCCTCCTTGCCTGCTCTCCTGCCCGCCTTACCCACAGTTCTTATTACATTTTGTTACTATGTACATGCCTGAATTACACATGTTTAACTACTTATCTAAACTGAATTTGTATAAATCACATATACGATTTCCCCCTTTCTTTTTCCTTTCTACGAGTATCTGTTTCTTTTCCTACAAGATATTCACAGTTTCACACTCTTAATCATTAGATCCCTTTTCACTTAGGAGCGGCCTGCTATATTCTGTATTTCAACCTCTTGTTACATCTCAGCTCGATTAAAATTCCCTCTTGTAGACAACAATAGGTGCATTATTTCAGGTTGCCTTTTTCCGCATAATGAGTTGAATCAGAACCTACTATGGTTCATCCGTACAGATTTAAGGTATTTTTATATGACGTGGCCAACACATTCGGCCAAAATCCATATGTCCAAAACCAAATGCCATGTTTACACCCTCAAAGCTATAAGAGCAAATATATATGACCGAAGCCATACGCTCAAAGACCAACGCTCAAACTTGGATATAGGCCCAAAGCATACATACCAAGCTATATGCCGAAAGCCATACGCAAGAAACCACAAAACACAATTCATACTAAATTCAAAAGTACTCCAAGGCGCTATTCAAATCTAACATTTCCTTAACACTAGTGTAATTACAGAATCCAATCGATCGGTATAATATGTCGGTGTATTTCTTTAGAAAAGCTAGTCTGGGCGGTCCGCCAGAGAGAATTCTACCTTAGACTCAGAATCACAATCTACAATTGCACAATAACGACAGCCATAATGTCCCCACTATTCATACTTCCACTTTGCATTATTTTCATTGATTGGACTCTAGTACGAATATAGATTCCTGCCTTTACAGCAATGAGAATCTCATCATACTCTCTATTATCACAATCTAGAATCCAGCCACAGTCAGCTTTCTCTGTAGCTGCATGTTCTCTGACTGGTTCTCATGTATTTTGGTTCCCAACCAATACGTCCTGCCCAATACTGAAGTATGCACTCCGGCCATCGGATCTTCCCTCAAACATGCTGCTTTCTAGCATGAGCAAGGTTCAAGCTGAGAGTATCGTTGGATAGTTAACTTACAAAAGAATCATGTTACTTTATGACCCCAGGCAACTCAGTAGGGATAAGTATATGAAAACCAGATTGGTCCAATGTCACTGTAGATATCCTGAGAGTACTAGAGAAAGTTCTTTGTCTCAATTAAGTTATGGTTGGTTCGAACACCGACTATTGCATGAAGTCATGGAAGTGGAATGGCATAAGGCAGGATGTACCCTAGTTGATTGGTTGCTGTAATAATGAGGCTCTCAAGACTCTCCATGATTTGAATGGGCTAGACTGGATATTGACGGATGCAGAGTTGTAGTGCTTTAGTCGTAGGGGAAGAAGTTTGGAATAAAGAAATACTATATAATAGTTGGTAGTCACCAGTGGGAGGACAGTAGAGAGCAGCAGATGAACTATTGAGCAGGTTAATGATGGAATAATCAGCAATCCAACACCCTGGATGCTCCTGTTGGCCAGAAACCTATATCTTGGGCTAATATATATCAAGTTTGAGAGAGCACAATCAAAGAACTTATCATAAATGTAATTATACAAGAGCCAGAATGAATAATCTCTTATTCTGAACCTGATTCTGGCTGTAAGCGCTAGGTCATTTTTCCCTTCTCTACACAATGGTTGGAAATACACTGCCAAAAGATTTACACGCTACAGAGTTGGCCTTCAATCTCATAAACCAAAATGAGTACTTGTATGATGACCAGGATTACGGTGTTCTATGTTCTAACATTCCTGCTTTCTACCTGCCTCTAACCAATTTGACACCCTTGCCTGTGTTTGCACACTCAAATCTTTACAACTTTATGTGGTATCAGCGCCTAATCCTTAGGGACTGACTATGAGCCAAAGGTTTATCCATATCTCACTATTAGCATTTACTACACACATAATATGGGTATAAGTCTTAACTTAGACAGAACTCAGTAATAGCATACAGAAAAAGATGTCTACAGTTTTCGTATCAAAGGACATGGGATGAAGGTCAATTAGTCCATTCGGACAAAACATCCAGGTCTGAAATTCCAGAATTAGAACAGGTTCAATTAGTGCAGTACTCATTGTCTTTGCAGATATAGAGAAAGATCGTGGATAGTAACAGGCTTGATATAGCAGTCATGTGAGTTCAAGGGGAATGGTAGCTAAGTAATAGGCAATCTCATTGCCTAGCACGGGATTTATATACAATAACTATAATCATGAATCACAATTGATCACTAGGGAGGCAAGTACAACATTATATTTCAGCACTAACTCCTTTTTATGGGAATTGCTACGAATGGTTGTGAGAGTTCTAGATAATACTAGTAGGCGTGATTTTAAAATTAGTGCCTGTCTATGGGTGAAGGCGTTGTATGGAAGTGCACACTTGGGATTACTGAATTCGGATATATCCTCTATTACAGTAATGTTGGAATATATGCCGCGTAACTGGGTGTTTTGACAACTGCTCTGGATTCAGACTAGTATAAACTTAAATCTCGTTCATGGGTTATCCAGTGATATCTAACTCTCATTTGATCTAATCGAGTAGTTGATGCCGAGCTCTGTACCATAATATTTTCAAATGAATCCATGCGCGATCATAGCATAATAGTCATATGCACGAGTCATAAGCATGAAATCTATATCTTTAATTCCCATGAATTAATACACTCAATGATGCATATGCAGGTAAAGAAATAGGATAACAGAATGACTGCCAGGTGAGGTTCATATTTCAGTAGCTCAAACAGCAACTTATAATAACAGTTCAATGTCCAAATCTAAAGATCTTTTTTGTAGAAAACATTTTAAGTGAAAGACTTCTATTACACCAATTATCAAAAGTCAACTGCAATCAGCGAGTAATATTGTGTTATTTTCAAACTCAAAATGTTTCAAAACCGGAATCCTTTGCAGCAGGCAGCCTACGCTCCAACTATAACAGCCAACTGGCCTACTATAGTAGCAGTGTAAGAAGCCGTACTACCTTTCTACGAGTACACGAAAGTCCATCCAGAAAGTAGTCTTAATCTCTATCCGTACTAGCTGTCGAATAGAGCCCATAAGTGACTGATGGGCCACTGACACCGACTTCATGACCTCCAGCTGGCCCCTATCCAGCACCCTTTTCAAGTTTTACATGACCTTTGCACGCAGATTCTGATTCACTGCTACCTGGAAACCAATATTATGCTCGAATCAACCTCCACTTACCAGCATCGGCTTCAGTAACAAGTGATGAAGATTCATTTAAGATATTTGGAAACTTTTATCTCTATACCCAATAATATCATAAGAGCTTGATGGTGTAGTGGAAGGTGGCAACTGGGTTTGCTGCGTATACCGTGGAATATCCCAGCAAAAAGAAGATAAGAAGGAACACAGATCTTGATGGCACAGATGTGAGGAAATACTTTCTGCAATATGCTGACAGCTCGGGTTATGCAGTTAGTACACCAAGGGTATTGCTCATCCTTTGTAGGAAGGTTCTCGCTCACCCAAGCGGTACAGGCACCAGCTCGATGCACGATCACAACAAGTCCTCCGCGTGCCAGAAATCTACAGAGTTCAACAGATTTGACGCTGGATATTCCTCTGGTACTGACGTGCTAACACTATTGCAAAAAGGAACAAAAACTGGAAATCCGCGCAGGTTAATTGAACTAGTAAGACCAATGGAGTTCAAACAGCAAGTTGTCAAAGAATACTTTGTAAAGGCCTTACTTCCAACAAATCTTATATTTAATTGCTCAAACAACCTTGCCTTATGATAAGCCTTCTAATATATTCGTTCAGGCATTGATATCTCAAGCCAAAGAACACTTACAAGTGACTTAAAAAGGCTCTGTATCTCTAAGGTGAATGAGATTCGAACTGGTTTACCAGAGGACGGATGGATTTCTCTGGCTGCCGATGCATGGACTTCACAGAATAAACTTGCATTGCTGGCAATCGTTGCCTATTGAGTCACAGATAACTGGCAGATGGAGGAAGTGCTAATTGGGTTTGAAGAAATAAAAGGTTCTCACATGGGTGCTAATATGGCAGCGATTATTAATAAGGTCTTCGCTGTATATGGGATACAGGATAGAATTCTTGGTATCACGACTAATAGTACTAGAAACAACTAATCCCTCCCTGAAGCTTTCAACAACGTGTTATGGTTACTATTAATTTAATGGTCGCCAATAGAAACCCATATTCCGTGTATGCCCTATGTTGTTCAGCTTGTTTTTTATGCATTTATGATTTCAATCAAGGTGAAATCAAAGAATTGTAATATGCTATCTGGCTTCAAGGCAGATTATATTGATAAGGTTATGAGGGTGGATAATGGCTTTCACAAAACAATAGAAAAGGTAATATCTAAGACCCATACTTATGTAACAGTTTTGTAATTTGTGAATTACAGATACTTAACGCATACGCACAAACACTTATGTACTGATCCATATCCGCATTTTGAATACCCTTAAGTGCAAAAGTAAAAATATGAATCTAGTGTATGATGCGGTCTAGAGCTTGGGAGAACAAAAGATGATATCTAACTCTTATGTGAATTGTTTCTAGATACTATACCAGAATCGATGAACACCGATTTCTAATTAGGTTTTGTTAACTTTAGAACCGCAAAATGAGTATTGGTATTGGATCTTCACCTCAGCATCGGTAGCCGTCCATTGAGATACATAATGAGCAGGTCCACATCGCAACTATGCTTATTTACAAGGTCAAAACATGGTAGAATTCGAGGTAAAACATGTTGGAGACATCAGTATTGTTACATGAATAGATGAAGGATTGGTAATAAACTTATAATGAGTTTTCGCCACTGTGGACCACTCCCGAGGAATGGAAGCTGGTTGAGTACATCTTGGATGTACTAGCGCCCATTCGTGTTTGGACCTTCTGGATGTTAAAAACACATGCATTCAGGATTTATCGTGTATTGAAGTCTGGCAAGACATCTTGGTTCATTTAGAAACACAAATTGCAAAGTTGGAATGGAAGCAGATGCTGAGGAAGGTGGACATTCCTGAAGGTATCCTGCGAGTTAAACTAAATGTAGTAGTTTATTATAGTAAAACTGAAAACCCAAGAGGCCTTTTTCTGAGCATTGGTGCTTGTCTCAAGGCACATTCGAAACTAGAGCAATTTCGTGAATGGGATTTAGATGATGCGGCAGGTGAGACCGATCACGAGACGTCATATAAAAAGCAGTTTATTGCATATTAAGATCTTCACTATGCACTAATAAATGCCCTGTGTTCTTAGATGCCAATTCCACACAGCAGTCCAAATAGTTGTTCAAAGCATCTTAGTGGATCGAGATTGAGAACTCTTGTAGTCAATAAGGCACTTGCCTATATCGAATCACAATTTGAGGTAAAACCTCTATAACCAGCTACCAGAACCTCAAACTCCATGCTTGATAGAAACCCAGCTGTGATCTTCTAAGACGCAAACATACTGGAGTAGTGGCGGATTAATGCTGTTAGGTTCCCGAATTTAGCCAGGATGTCTAAGGATATTCCTTCAGTCCAAGGAGGCAGTGTTGGTGCTAAACGGGTATTTAGCATGGCAAGAGTGGGGGTTCCCTTTCGCCGATCACGTTTGAAAAGCAGTACAGTTAGGGCCTCAATGCTTGAGAAATAATATTAGCATGAAGAATTATGATGAGAGCTCGTAAATAATGAAAGCGAAAGGGAGGCAGCACGGTTGGAAGAAATGGCAGCAATTGAGGATTACCGGGGTTGGCCAGATAAACTGGACCAGAGTGATGTAGAGGTTTACGACTTTATCTCTGACAATGAAGAGTCACAAAAAAAGAACAGCTCATAGTCTTTGGTTAATCAGGATGTAAGACGGGCATTTGGAATAGAGCCAAGGCCTATCCTACCTCATTGAGGCATGGTTGAATCTCAACACGCACACCTTCCACCACATCATCGCCAACATGGTGGTGAGCAATTGGCAGGCTCGGCAGAGTCAGGGTGTGACTATCGAATCTGTAATAGTGGGTGAACATGTATGGTGGGTCTGACCCTAAGGAAGTAGAAGAATCCCTCAAGGAAGTTCCTCAGATTGCGGGAAGAGTTAGTGAACTTGAAAACAACGACGAAGTGGAACATAAATGTTGCCAGTATAGATCTATTGGCCAGCAGGTAGAGGTTTTCCCTAAGGAGGATGTTGATCTGAAAGCTCCCTAGTCAGTTCTTATAGTGCTAAGAGTGGTATGGGACAAAGATATCGGAGCGGTACGGGCATTGGAGTTACAACAAGAAAGCTTGCAGGAACAATTGGGAAAGTAAAGATAAGGTCCATATTAAACTAGGTTAAAATCTGCTACTAAATAATTTTACATTGACAGAACTCAATTAAGAGAGATTAGGCTTCAAGTGTATAGTAGTTATATTGCCACTGAGCTATACCCACCACCCGCAAGGAGCACAGGTAAGAAGATATGTGTTGAGCATCAATAGAGCAGTAAACATCAAGTAAATCATATTTGTAAAATCACATCATCAGAATTTATAAGGCTAGGAATGCTATAGATATATAATCATGCACTAAAACTTTATCTAGAATAATAACATAAGCATGAAATCATACAGTAAGATTTATCATATGTGGAAAATTACATGTTGAGAGATGCAATAGAGGTCATACTGGTAGAAATCATGTGGGCAAAAATATATATTTAGTTCATACACAAAAGGTCATACACACAGAAACTCATTGCCCGAAAAATTGTAAACACTATAAAACTGAAATCGTAGTAGAAAATTAAGATAATACACAGCTAGCGAGAGGTTATATGCTACGGTTTCAACCTGTCATGTGACTGTTCTCTAACTACCCTCGCACAATAGTTTCTATTCCCCCTATTTCCCTATTACCCTATTATCCTACCACCCTATCCCTCTATTCCTCTAGTCCTCTATTCCTCTATATTCCTCTATTTCCCAATTTCTCAATTTCTCAATTCCTCTATCCCCCCTTTCCCAACAAACACAAGTACCGGTACTCAATTACAGCACAGCGAACGGAGCACTAGCACGGGAACTTGTCACGGAGAACCACCTACACTACGTCATAGATATATCTCGGCCCTTGTTTTATATCAATCGCCCTTTATTCTATCCTGTTTTAAGCTGGAAGGAAGCCTGCTTTGAGCCAGTTTTGGTGGTTCAAGAAAAGACTATGTGCAGGTTATCAAAAGAGAAGAAAAAGGAGGCTGTGAGGTAGAAATGTAAGCGGGAACGCAGAAACAATGATGAGAAGCAGGTTATGGATACTCCTAATAACGTTGACAAGGGTGAACGCATTCTGAATACCGGCACAGCTAAACGTAAGATGTTATACACAGGGATTTATTAAAGCTCAATTTATACATCGAAAGTATATATTCTGATCTCTTTATCAATTATATTAGATCTTCGGCTAAATATCCTACATCTAGCCACCAAGATGCTATTCAGCATGAAACGGAATATTTACCAGATGTTGATAGAGCCCTGATATCAATATGTAACATATGATTAATGTGCTGATTTTGGTGTGCAGGACGAAATTCTTTTAAGGCCTAGATGTTAGCCAGACTTCAACTTGTAAGAAAACTTTAAGGAGGGAAATGAGCCAAATTTGGAATGCATCACAGGCACGCCTGTGATTATGAGGGACAGGTTAATAATTAATGATATGTGTGGCTGTAAATAGGCTTATGCATTGGTTAAACTATAATTAGGCATTATATCCTATGTGTAATAAAAGTCGGGAACATAATGCCCGTTGGCTATTACCTCAAATGGAACCAGTGGTCCAGGAATATGTTGCCTCTAAGAATTTAGCGCAGATCATATCCTGGATGGTACGATTGGTACATACAAATATTACAAACCAAACAAGATACCAGGAGTTCGAGATACTGATACCACTAATGACTATACGAAGTATCCTAAAACTCTCTACTCTCCAGAATGATACGCAAGCAGCAAGCTTAACCCAGACCTAACTTTATCAAAAAGGACTGTGTTATTGTGCACCGCGCCATGGCACCAAGAATTGAAAACCGAATAATGAAGCTCAACCCAGGGCCGAGGACAGCGCCGTCGTATAAGTCAAAACCTGACATTATAGCATAGAGGCTGTTTGGCCAAAAGCTTCTACCATTGACGCTGACTATGCAGGATTTATTTCAAGCTTTTCTCTCAGAAGAGTATTCTTAATAGAAGGCTGTCTATGGGACCATTTACGATGGAAGTGGAGACAATATTGATAAAGTATTTGAGATATGGACTCCATATTCACATGTAATCAATACGAATACCATTAACTACAACGATGTGGAAGTCGTATGCCATGGATGGTGTACCGTTGTTGTATGGCGAGATTTTGAAGGAGGCGATGCCTGCTGCCGAGAGCTTGCAGTTAAGATTCATTGTCTCCCTGGTACTATAGCCAGTTATTTCATCTCTTCAACTACATGTGTGACTAACGTGTACTATCTAGGATGGGTTATTTTCATGCGCACGTATGTGCTTGAGCATTATAAAGCTTCATTTATGGGCCGTCGGTATATTGTAGTCCACTTTACACACCAGGTAGTACATGATGCATACGTGGAGAGGACTGGTTATCCATAATGGGAAATTAGCAGAATGCCGGAATGGTGCCAGAAATCACGTTGGAACTTAAACATGTAGATAGTTGTTTCTCATTGATTTGTCCTGTGTATATGTGAAGAATATTATAGTGAGTAGTCAAACTATATCTGTCCAAGTTGGTTAGGTGGAAAGAAGTTATTCACTCATCATATAAACAAAACCATAGGCCCAAAGTCATACGTATGGAATTATATGCTCAAAACCATACACTCATAACCATATACCCTGGGCTATGTGCCAAAACGACACGGCGAAAATCAAAGGCCGCAAGCCATGCCCTCTGAAGATCAATTACACTTGGGCATATGCCCAAAAGCTATATATAAGAGTAGGGTCTTGTACTTCGGATACGACAATAGAATTACAGATGGAAAGTTTTACTCTAGTCACTAGTGATCACTCATTAAGGAATGAAGGGTTCCTGGGAGTTGGAACATCAGGACTTTGGGAACGGGACCCTGCCTGGGTAATAACCCAGGAAATTAAAATTCCCACCCAGCCCCACAGCACGTACTGAGCCCTGTTCAAGGCGAAGCGGGTACAAGAGATATAAAATCAACCCCTAGCCATGTCATGGGCAGGGTAGAATAGGGAAAATCCACTCAGTGCTGCCCTGTAACGAAAACTACTCATATCCTACTACTGGTATATTTGACCAGTTCCTTTCCTTGAACCTCAAGGTGCACAATCATGCTGATCTTCTAAAGGATATAGTTAGCAGAGCACCTGATTATAGAGATTTCCATAATGAATTCAAATTCAAAAGGAATCAAATTAAGGGAATTTAATATGAGAAAAGTGAGTCTAATGTGCGTGGTAATAGAGGTACAGGAACCTGTACACAATTTAAATTCCCACAATCTGAATTAACCTCTTTTGCTAATGTGATAGGCTGATCACAACTCTCCCAAGGCTAAAGCATAGAATCACTATCATTGTTAATATCTCTATCATTAGAGGTGATACAATATTATTCTAGAACCTTATAGTGTTGCCAGATATCGTCGGGTAGTCTGGTTCTAGGGGGAGTGATTATAGAGACAACTGGGGGCCCCAAGAGGGCTTAACATAGTCGGAGATATATTCAGGCCTCAGTACTATGCTAAAGCTTTCTTTCCCATATTCCACTATGATATCTATAGAGTTCTCTATGTTTCAGATAGGTTTCCAAGAGCCATCTTCCTTTCATACCTATTACAGTGTACCAGGAATTTGACTCGGGTGTTCTATAGGCGATAATCCAATACCTCCTCTACTCCCCCTACTTCTGCCTTATTGATTAGTATCTATACAGGCCGTTCTATACTATTTGATCCGATCTCTTTGGATCATTCTCTTGGTATTACTGGAGGTATGTGAGATGAATGTATGTCTTATTGCACTCTATTCTCTAGGTCAAATCTAACTTGTAGTTATCACTAATAGCGTCATCCTCTAGGTCCTCTAAGGGTCAAAATAAATAAGGTTCTAGCTTTCTGGATTGTTCAGGGCTGGTGGTATAATGGCGTCCTCTTACCAGAGCTCAAGTGCTAATGTTGATTGGTCTTCTATAAGGAATTCTCCACTTATCTGATTGCAGAGATTCTGGGAATATAGCATTCTTTTAGCCCATATCTAATTCTATCATGGTAGCCTGTAGGGTGTTGAAAATCTAGTCCATTGTTGCCACGTTGCTGGCAGATTTGAGTACAGCATGGAAGAGCTTTCAAGGGCTTCTATACATTGCTTGCAATTGAGATTTTCCTCAGGGTTCATGAGTGGGGCCATTTATTGCTGCTGCAATTGCTGGGAGGCAATTGGAGTAGAGGTTTTGTCTATTATTGATGAAGATCCTCTTCTTCTGTTTATGAGTGCAATTCTGATACTCTACCGTACCATTGGTTAGGTGGTGGTATTTATTACCCACACAGACCTGGATTCCCATTTATTTCAACATCTGAGTTCAGACCTGGGAGGTGAAGTAGGACTGTTGGTCAGGGTCTATGATGAGGGAAACCCAGTGAATATCACATATGTTTTGTTGGCGCTTCACGAATAGCTTTTCGGTAGTGGCAAAGTCTTCTAGTCGTATGAAATGAGTATAGCAGATAAATTGATCGATTATGACCATAACAATTGTATAGTTCTTGCTTTGTTGAAGGAACAAGGGATATTGATAGCAATAGAGTGTTAGCCATTATCAGGTGCTCTTAGTGCTAGTAATATACTTGGTGGAGATGTGGTGGGTGTCTTGTTGATATGGCATTAATTACAGGAGTTGCAGTATCTATAAAGTCTCCGTGCATCTAAGGCTACCATAAGAAACAAGCAGTGTACTTGTAGGCCTTGTGAGCTGTAAATTGTCCAAGGCCTTCTTGAACTGTTTTAAGAGTGAAATCCCGCAGGGGTACTATCCAATCAAGAGTCCTCTAGGGATGTAGATGTTAGAATACCTATTGGTATTGTTAATTATGGTGAGGCCATCCTGGATCAAATAGTGTAACTAGTCAGTTGTGTCCAGAACCCGCCAGAAATGAGGCTCATTCTGGAGAGTTCAATAACAGTGGGCCAGAACTTTCCCAAGAGGAATGAATTGAATGTAATAAGGAGGGTCTGGGTGTCAACAGTCTCTAATGAATTCCAGATAGCATCTGTATCACTATAGAGGGATCCAGAAGTGGGAGAATCTAGAAAAGCCATAGGTGGGATGATTGGAGGTAATATATGTGCAAAGATGAGGTATTGGTATCTTGGCGAGGGTAGGGACTATGACCTTTCGTTAAACATAGGTGGGCTACTGCCCATACATGTATATGATGTTTCTTGGGTCATGTTGCTTCCTTTTACTTTTTGGGCTTCATGCTAATTAAGCTTTGTCTTCCTTGCTCTCGCTGTAAGTAAGGCACTGCTAATCATAGCAGGCAGTCCAACTGAAGGTGGAGATACTGGGTTCCTCTTTGCTCTGCGAAAGGTTCTAGGTAGCTTTTTCTGCCCATCAATTAGGGGCCTGCATAGGGCGATCATTGGGGCAAGTACTCTTCTTGGAATTTTAATAGTAAGTTACTCCATTTGCAGCTATCTCTTTGCTTTCTAGGTCGTCTAGGGGGGAGAGATTTTGAGATTCACAAGTAGGAATAGATGGAGAGTACTCTGGTGCTACAATGATATCTATTTGGCTGACGGAATTTGGGCTATAGTATAAGGAAGATATGTAGTTGGTTTGAATATGATTATAGTTGTAGTTCTGGAGATCTGAACTTTCAGAGGTTATGTTCAGTAGTATTAAATCTTAAGGCCTTAAGGTGCTAAATTAGTTTCATAAGCTCAGTATAAATATTCTGCCAAATCGTTAGTCACCTTGAGATGCTGAAGGTTTCGTGCAATGGAATACTGCTGGTGTGGGTGTATTTCTGCATGGTCCATGCCTGATCCAAGCGCTACTGCAGGTTGAAGATGCATCGGTGAATATCTAGATTCTTTCACGGTTGGTATAGTCAATAGGTCAAAGAACGTGATGACTTTTCACCACCTTTTTCACTGCTTGAAAGGCTGCTTCCTGCAAGTCTGTGCATATCCATTCCGCAGTGCTTGCAGGCTTTGTAAGTACTAAGTAATGGTGGCGATAAGTGGTAGGAACTGTGAGATATAATTAACAATCGCCTCAAACCGCTGATGTTCCTCTCTTGTATGGGGTCTTTTCTAGTCCTCAAAGTCTCTTATCATCTCTTGTACTCGGTGAATGCCCCTATCATTAATCTGGTGTCCTAGGATATCAAGTTTTTCTGCCGAGAAGACACTCTTCTTTGAGTTGGCACATAGCTGCGCTTTTTACACCTACTTGTAAACAGCTTTGATATGCTTGATATGGTCCTTAGGTTTATAGCTCTATGTCAAGTTATCGTCAATTTATACCTATATAAATACTGCTAACTCTTCAGAGAGTATATCTTCTATGACTTCCAGTAAAGTTCATGGCTCATTTGTGTATCCTTTCAGTATTAGTTTGCATGTTCAGCCTCCATATAGAGTCTTGATAGTGTTATACTGCTCTGCCTCAAGCTCCCTCTTCGTCTAAGACCAGGAATCACCAAGGTATATCTTGGGTCAGAATTGGGTTCTGCCTGGATTATTGTGTAGGAGCTGCTATTTGACAATGAGAGCTTTGTCCTTCTTGGAGCTATCATTTCTGTACTGAAAGTTTACTAATGGTATTCTCTTGATAACAGGATTCTCTTGAATCAACACACTGGCCCATCTGGAACTTGGTGATCTGTAGTATATCTCTGCCCTGCATTGGTGGTTTATTGATGCCTTGAACTCAAAGTTCAATATTTCATGGTCTTGAAGGTTGACATCTTGACAGAAAGATCTGGGTCGTTGATTATGACATGGTGGTTAAAGCACTGCCAAGGTTGTAAAGTTCTATGTATTTTGTAAGACAAAGCCCAGAGCGAACATCTTGAAAAATTCTGGTATATCTTCCGGTTTAGCCATCGCAGTGCTAGGCTAAGTTCTGTTCCTATTGCTGTTAACTTGTACTCTGTGGTCAGGGAAGTAGGAGGTATTTTTCTGGCAGTCTAGTACTCCCGCAAAGTAAATGAGGTGATCTATGCTGTCTAGAATATCATAGTCTGATACTGGACTGAAGCTTTTGGTTCTGTTGGAAACCTTCATGCTCCCAATTTCGATATCTATAAGGCAGGTGTGATTGTGGCAGATCTGCATCCCTTGAGGGCCATTGTGAGGGAAGTAGGTCTCTTCTTATTGGTAGATGACAAATTGTTTGTTGTGTCAAAGTGAATACTTATCAGGATACCACCAATGGTTCAAGTGTTTTCTAGGACACTAGCGGGTTTCTTGTTAACTTGCATAGTAAATTCCAATGCCTGTAATAGCCTTACTGCTTCCTTGTTGGTGCCAATGCTAGTTTAAGAAGTGAGGATGATATTCCTTCTATGAACCTCATCGGTGTTATCTGTTTGTACCTTAAAGTGCACTTGATCACTAACAGGAGTGTCTTAGATTTCGGTTACCTGATCGAACTTGATATGCATCTGGGGGCAATCATTAACCATATATACTACTACTCCATATTTATATCAGGCTCCAGCTCTCTTGCATCGATCCATTTCCTATTTGCTGGAGTTCTTTTACTTAGGAGGGGTTGATTATCTCGCTGGATCTTTACCGTTTCCTGCAGGCAGATTGCTAGTTAGTTGAGTTGTGTTTCTAGATTTGTTTGCCTTGTTTCCGGAGGTGGCGGAGGGTTTGCTTCTACTCCCACAGGCTCTTGTCTTGAACCTTGTTGCATAATATCTTTCTGCCAATTGGACCAATTGATTCCAGGTATTTGTGTCCCTTATCTGAGGTCCCACATTCCATCTGAGCATGAGATCTATGGTGTCCAAAAAGTATTGCCTTGGTGTATAGTCTGATACAGAGTCTCCAGGGAGTAGTCCTCTTAGATCTTGTAGTTCTACAGCAAGCTAGGAAATTGCCACTTGCTTGCGCCATGAGGACTGTAGTATCTTCTGACATTTGTGATACAGGTTATCTGCCCAGATTGATGATTTAAAAGATGCTTAGAGTGGTTGATAAATTTGGGGACGAAGCGAAGTTTGTCTTGAAACTTTTCCTTGAGGTTGAGTTAGACACTATATGCTCAATATATTATATAGGCACTATAGTAGTCCACTATATCCTCAGTATCATCAAGGACATAAGACTTGTATATGTACTACTAAACCACATTTAATGAGGACTGAAGGTTTTCTGGTAGAAGATCTTCCTCCTCTCCTCTGAACCTGGATGATTATAGCTGCACGAGCTAAATTTTTCTGGGTTGTTGAGAGGTATCAGCTATCGTTCTAGATGCAGTAGGAGGTGCTTGTAGGTATTTGCGAGTTGATAGTTTGTTCCCTTTTCTCTGACCTAGTGGTGGTGGTCATGACAGTCCTGAGGAATCTGGAAATCAGTGACGTAGTCTCTGACTTCTTGCTAGTATGGCACAGTGTGGTATAGTTCAAAAGACTTTTGCAATAATGCTTCTGTTTATTTGTCTCGATTCCAGAGCTGTTTCTATTATTTGCATTTCCCGTTCGACCATTTGCTCCGCAATAATGTCCTCTACTTAGTCTCATTTCAGGTCTCCTGGTTATGGGATACTTGCTCTAAATATAGTTCTATCATCAACTACTCCATCTGGTTCTGTATCTGGGTTATTTCCAATTTCACAGTGAGGTCTGGATATCCTTCTAGGCCTAATGTTCGGACTTCTTCTGTCAATAATACTAATGTTAGCACCAGAGATGGGAGTCTCTCCAAGTCGCACCTATTTCAAACTAGTTCTTAAGAAATGGCAAGGCTGATCAATCCTACCCACTATGCCCCATTATGAGAGCCATATATCACCAGCTGAGGCCAAAATAATGTACCATGCTTAATCTGTATCAATGGTAATACTATACAGCCTAAGCGGTAACCCTCAATCACTTTGGTATCCAAGTTAAACCTGCCAAGAAGCCAAGACAAGGAGAGTACAATAGCATAGTTTATAGAGTGAATGGGAACAATAGGATCCCTGTTCAACCAAATGTATTAACAGTCTAGGCATCTGTTTGACGTATGATATCGACCACTAGTCAGAAGACTAGTTTAAATACAGGAAACATTTTCTACAAGAGCTGAAGCTTAGGAAACCCACAGCCACTATCATTACACAGATATGTAGAGCTAATCGAATCATGTACCCCTGCTAGAGTCCGGGAAAGGCAGGGGCTTTTCTACATATCTGCGTCTAACATACCACCAGTATACAGGACCTGTGCCTCTATTTGAACCTCCACAGGCACTATCCTGCCGATCCTCCTAAGCATATAGTAAGTAGAAGGCCCAATTTAGAGATTCCGATATGAAAATCATTTATAAAAGAAATCAAATCACATGAATGTAATATGACTATGGAAAAGTTAGTAAGAGTATTAATAAAGGTACCGGAATATGGACACATGTTCCAGGTGGTATGGTAGCCTGGTGAGTGCGATTGAGATCCATGGCTATGACTGGCAGGGAACAGGTACTGACCAGAGTGGTGAGATGCGAAATTACTGATTCCAAATTATGACCGGGGTTACTGGGAGTAACTTCCCTACATATATGCATCTAATGCTTTTAGGGCAAATCAGGCTTCATTTGAGTGGAGGACCGCCTGCCAGTCCCAGATCATCTAAAGTATAAATACATGTGAGTATCACACGGGAAGTATTCCGCAATGTATATTTCAAAGCCATCAAGAAGGCCAAATCCGCACATTGGAAGGAATTCCTAGCCAACCTCAACACCAAGTCGGTGTGGACAGCTAGGCAACTCGCTACAGGTCGCCAGCCTGAAAGGTTTCCCTCCTTTCCGGACGTAACCAGTCCAGACGAAATCAATACCTCTCTCCTTCATAACTTCTTTGCCCCCAAAGATCCTCTTCCTAGCCCCTCCTTCCTCTGGTATGACACCGATGCCACTCCCCTACTCAATGAAGAAATCTCCCGCGCTTTCAACAAATCCTCCAACACCTCAGGACCAGACCTGACCAGGTCTATATGGGATCTGGAAAAGGGTCCACTCAATCAACCCCTCTATCCTAAGAGAACCCCTTGGCCCCCTCCTCCTACATGGGTCCATCCACTCCCCCTTTTAAGAGCGAATGGTATAGTCCTCCCCAAACCTGGTAAAGCGGACTACTTCTCCCCTGACTCCTTTCGCATCATTGTCCTCCGCGAAACAGTCTCCAAACTCCTGGAAAGGATTATGGCCTACCGGCTCGCCCCCATGGTCAGGTGGTTGGCCTCATCAACCCCAACCAAGGAGGCACACTCCCTGGCCTCAGCACATTTGATGCCTGTGCTGCCCTAACCCCGGAGGTTCCCTCCTGACAACACCCCAAGAGGAAAGTCTACTCCCTCTTTCAAGACATCAAAGGAGGCTTCGAAAAGATATCTGCCTCTTCCCTCACCCATCTGCTACACTCAAGAGGCATCCCAACATACAGGACCTCTTGTGTCCGCTCCTCCATCACCGACCAACACTGCCACCGGCTCTTTCAAGGAGAACCTGCAACCTTCACCCCGGTTTCTGTTGCGACCCCACAGGGCTCCCCTATTTCTCTTTGTTGTAGATGATTTACGTTTCACAGTTACATGTTTCCATACCCCAAGGGGTTATTTTTCCATGTGTTGATGATTTTTCTGTTACTGTTTCCTCTGTCTCCTACAGAAGGAACATTCAGGTACTTCAACAGGTGTTTTCTTTACTTACCCACAGGGCAGCCAAGCAGGCGTTTTCTTTATCTGTTCCTAAGACTGAGCTCATCCACTGGCGCATACCCAAGGATCGCTCCCCCATCTCCTCCTCACCCATTGGGCTCATTGGGTCCTTCTCCCCCCTTCTACATCAGTACAGTGGCTAGGCTACTGGTTCACACCCACTATGGAAATCACAACCCACTTCCTTAAAAGGATCGTCTTCGCTCAAGCAGCTTTCTCGATCATCAAACAACTCTCACTACCTGGACTAGGCCTGTTGCCCTACATGGCAAGGACACTCGCCTCTGCCCTGGTCTACCCAATCCTCAATTATGGTGCTGACCTGTTCTTTCCCTCTCAGGTCACCATGGACAAGTTGACCAAGCTTAGGAACCGAGTACTCCGCTGGGTCACCAACTGCTTCACCTCCACCCCCATCTCTATACTAAACTGTGAAGCCTGCCTGGCTCCCATCTCCTCCCTGCTGCCACACAAGCGATGCATGGCTACTCTCCGACTCGCCTGCTCTTCGCCTTTCATCAACCCGGCAGCCGCCCGGTTACCACCCTCTTTCCCCATCTCAGACAACTCTAACACAAGACTTGACTCCTGTCACACACTCCAAGTACTCAATCAAAATTACATACCCCTACCCTGGGACCAATACAAACCCCCCTACCTTCGTAGGCGCCACCTTCCCATTGATGGTCTTTGTTACTCCCTCCTTCCCTTTATACCCAGTGTTGGGAACTTCCCACTTGCCACTCCTCACCTGCTTCCTGGAGACATCCTCCCCCCAGAATCGACAACCAGGAGTTACCCTTTCCTCATGAATGGCATTAAGGCACTTCTTCTCAAGGACTGGACCCTCCACGCTCCCCCTCCCCTCTACTACTGCTATGCACCTCGCCTGTCCCCCCACCCCTTCATGGGCCTAGACAAGTTTGCTGCTGGTAGGATCCACCAAATGCGGTATGGTAAAGGTTACCTGGCCGCCCACACATCCAGGGACGACCCTGACCCCCTCACCCTCTGCCCCTACTGCAAGGAGGAGGAATGACCATAGTCCATGATATTGTCCAATATCTGGCTAAAGCCTCAATTCGCCTCCGCCATCTCCCTTGCATTGGCACTCTTGGCCCTGGCTCTCCACTCTGGTACTCTGTAGACCTACTTCATGCCCTTCGCGCCAATATTCGGGAATCTACAACTGGATTGCCCCCCAAGATGCCGGCCTGGGGGCCACACTCACCTTAGGACAGCTTGGCTGCTCTCTGCCACTAACTTTTATCACCTCACGTTGTTATGATTTTCCTTACTTTGTTTGGAATTTTGTTAATTTCTTTCCGTTTTTGATGAGCCTCCATTGTGGGAGCAGTGAAGGTAGCGTTACACTTGGGAGATAGGATTTTGATATTTCTTTTATTTATTTGTTTGAGCTTCACATTTCGTTTTTGCCATAGCTAGTGCTGCATGCTGGTTCCTGTACGTTAACTGAGAATATATGAATAAAATAAAAAAAAGACAAAATAACAGAAGAAGTATTTAATAACATACTTGGGGTAACCGCAATTAGGTAGGCAAGGTGGAGGCAGCAATGGATGAATGGGTATGTCTTAGTGCACAGAGGGGCCATAGTTGATTAAATGCCTTCCATATAGGGATCAGATGCGTTAATTCCCTGTATTTTCCGTATTGGAAGAACTTGATAGCAGAGTGGGACTTCTGAACATGGCGGGATAAGACGACTAGGCAGATATTGTGCCCTGGAGCTGAGACGTCTATCGAGGCCACTTGTACCACTACTGATGAAGTGGTCTTTGTTGGTACCCTGTCATAGTTTGTTATTCGAAAAATGGCAAGGTAGATATATAAGTATGTAGCATTACAGCCAGAGCCGCACACAGAGTACTTTAATGTCTGGCACCCAGAGTGTGGTAGGTGGTTGTGAGGGTGTCAATGGCGGGTTGAACCATGATTTGGGCAGGGTGAAAGATGTTCTATGCGTTCAGGCCAAAAGGGAAAGCTTAGCTTAGTTAGTTGGTCATTACCTTATACTAAGTACAGTTAGGAGTAAATTAGTATAAGGCTGCATTCCTAACTGAGTGAGAGACCCTAGGCAGTTGACTAAAGGTAAGAAAGGATGGCAGGAAGCAACAGGAAGATTGACGGTTAAAAGAGGCCAAGATATCTACGGTGGAGGTAGCAATGTAGTATACATATGTGTGAGCTGTAGTGATCTGTACGGGAGTACCATGGATAAAGGAAGCGGAAATCTGCAGTTTGAAGGTGACTACACTTAGACTCAAAGGCTGAGCCACTGAAAAGGGACTTGTAAGGCTACACCGATATTCCTGCAGTTATTCTTTGCTTGTGTAGTGTGAGGAGGGGTGTAGTTGCTGTAGAGGCGGAGAACCTAATGGGAGTCATAGGAGATTAACCTTCTGTGCATACCGATAGGTCAGTGAGGCCATTAAGACCTTCTTCACAGGAGTGAATTTTCACATCATGACATTCTTGTCCTTACTAGAAGGGGAGGTGGGTTACAGCAAAGGCACTGAGGTAGCTAAACTATATCTTAAGAATGCTTTGGTAGCAGGGGTGTAAGAGTAGAAGCCATTCCCTAGGCAGAGGAATTATCAGGAGTTGAGGAGGAGCTAGGTTGATATTTAGCAGGACGAGGGCATGCAGCGATTGCACAGCTGCAAGGATGGGACATCATAGTCTCAACAATAGTAACATGGAGGGAGATGTCATAAATAGTGCCATACAACTTGAAGTCAGCAACTGAATTGGCGTTCTACTTGGATACAGGGTTGGCAACTGTAGGTTGGGTCAGAGCATCAAGTAATGCAATAGAGGATTCAACGCGTATAACCATCTCCTTAATGCCAGAGACAGCCGACCAAGTGTATCGAAAAGGTAAGATTCCCATTCAGAGAGATTCTGGATTTGGCAAGGGTCAGCTAGTATCAATGTGTTGTTAGAGAGGAGGAACTGAGCAACAGTATCATTAATTAGATCACCAATACCAAGAAGCTACTCCTGTTTCTCAGCCAGGATTTGCCTTGCCCCTTTGTTATAGTTGGCTTGACACAGATCTCTTTTTCTAAGATGTACATAGTGTATATATAGTGCATGACTAGTGTGCTACTCCCACACGGTCCACGCGAGTTACTTTCCTCGCGTTTGATAATATTACCGCATTCAGCTGCATAAAACCCAATGGATTTATATGGCAACCATCACTCAACACCATATTTAGGTTTTCGCTTTGGCTTCACCTATAAGCCACGCCGCACTTCAACTGATTCATCCCCCTAAAAGGATGACTCACAGGACCGGAAGGGCCTCGAGGCCCTAATCCCGTACCTCTAACTATGGCAATCCATACGGAGGGCGCACTAGGTCTACCGTCCCCACTTGCTCCATCTGCAGAAATGTCAGGCCTGGCCTCGTTATCTGCTTCCCATTCACGCAGTCACCTTGACCCTAAACTCCCACTCCAGAGGCAACTATATGATGAGCTTATGCCCTCTATGGATGCAAACCCTGACCTATTCCCACGTCTCAGGGACTCTGATATCTGGGACCTCTCTGTTGGTGAGACTGTACTCATCCCCCTCTTCTGCAAGCTGATCACAGGCATTGGCGCTATTGGCACCCGCCTGGAACGCCTGGATGCTACTACCATCCGCAACGCCGCCTCTCCCCCCACTATCCCCACCCTTCCCTTGGCCAACTTGGAGGCCTCAGTCAGAGACCTTGCGGCCAGGGTCACAGCAGTCGCCACCACCTACCCTCCACCACCGCCACTCCCCCCCGCCCCTCCACTATGTTGAAAGTTAACC
>QFET01015489.1:0-32796 GCA_003316355.1 Tuber calosporum | reverse complement strand
CCACCCCCCATGAAACTCCCTCTGTTCCCCCCACTAGCCAGTTTGACCTGGACATGCCGTGCTACGACACCAAATCCAAGGCCTTGTATGGTGACCCTGTTGGAAATCCCGTATGCTACTTGGAATGATTCCTATATTTTCTATCATTACATTCTCCATTCTATAGCCCACTATCCACCACCTTTCAAAGTCCACGGTCTTCCATCGTCCACCATCTTTTGTCCTCCGTCAACCGTCAACCGTCAACCGTCCTCCATCAACCCTCTTCCGTCCACAGTCCTCCGTCCATTATCCTCCGTCCACAGTCCTCCGTCTACCCTCCGCCGTCCACTGTCCTCCGTTCACTATCCTCCGTCCACTATTCAACACTATACCACCCACCATCCACCTTCCACTATCCACAGTCCACCTGATTCTATCCAGCACCCTTAGTCCTCCATCCATCGTCTGCTGTTTGTTCATGTTCGCCCCATCGCATGAAAGAAGCTCTTAATTATCCGCCGCCCGTCTTTTGTCTGCCGCCCCATGTTTGTTCGCCTTTGGCTGTGGACAGTTCTTCCACTGCAGCAGCCGTTTCAATCAAACATTCTAGAGCGGGAATTGTCTTTGTGCATATGGGAAGAAAGGCCATAGGCCCTGGTTTGTCTTTCTGTTCTTTTCTTTGAGGGTAATAAGAGAGGGGAAAAGGGAAGCGGGAAACACAGGCTATTGTAAGGGGAAAGGGGTCAAAGGTCGATGGAAGTTGTAGATGGTTCTTTTATCTGTACCTTGTTAGCGGGAACGAGTCAGAAAGGAGAGGGTGACTTGCTGGAGAGCTCTTTTGTCTTTCCTATGTTGGTATGCAAAGGGTACAAGGAGGTGCGGGGAAGAGGTGCGTGCAGGAAGCGCGGAGAGGGGAGGCGTTCTTTGTAAGGAAGCGGAGAGTAGCAGGAGCTAGGCAGGAGTGTTACGGATAGTGGCAATACGCCGATATTTGTCTTTCTGCTCTTTTTTAGCATGCGCATACAGAAGGAAGAAGGAGAATTGCCGCAGAAGGTTCTTTTGTTGCCAGAGGCTCTTTTGTCGCTGTTTTTTCTTTTACGACTGGAAGCAAGCTGGTAAGCGGGCATGCGGCCATATGCTGCCCAGTGATATTTCAGTGTATGTTTTTTATCTCCTTTGTCAGTACGAGAGCATGGAAGAGAACTGGGGGACCTACGTTGATGAGAAAAGATCAGTGTCGCTATCTGGAGATGGATGGATATAACCTGGTTGTGTTTTCCCTGGTTAGTTGAGTGTGTGTGTGGACAAGAGAGAGAGAGAGAGAGAGTTGAGAAAATCTGTCACTTACCCCTCTTTTGTGCATACCTTGGCATTTTGTTACCTGTGAGTGACCAGCGGTAATCGTGTGCGCTTAAAAGGTTATGAGCCTGGTGTCGTTACTACTTTGCTAATATGTTACACTCCACGATCCCCCATTGGAAGAAAGCCACCGCCTTTGTGCTCTAGACTCTCCTGCTCACTGTGTACCACCCCAGTATCACCGTAAAGTTACCTAGCTCAAATTTTAGATTCGGCTCAAATTCACAATGCTGGTTTATCGGTCTCTAAAAACCCTATCCGATCTTTCAGTTACCTTAAAAATGTCTAAGGCGGGCCAAGACGTTCATGTTCTGGCTTCGCTGGGTATTAAGCCTCTATCTAAGGCTGCCAACTACCGGGAATGGAGGCCTGTGGTAATAGATAATCTGGGAGAGAAGGGGTAATGGTTAATTGTCTCCGGAACCTCCGAATGTCCGGAAACCCATACCAATGCGCCTAGTGAGGATTCGATCAGCTGGGAAGAAAAGGCCACCAAGGCATGCGGAAACTCGTAAAACTTTTAGACAGTTCTCATCATGTATTATCTGCGTAGGTGCGAGTTCCAAAAACAGTTATGGGAAAAGTTGGAAATTTGCTATCCAGGGAAATCCCAGGCTAGGATATGGTTCCTGCGCGAAGAGTTGTCCAAGGTAGAGTATCTTAAAGATAACCTAGTTGACTGTATTTCCAATCTTGAAAGACTCTTTCATGAGTTATCTGCTGCTGGAGAAGTCCTAGCTGAAAAGGATAGGAAATACCTTCTTCTGTTGAAACTACCATTGCCCTACCACCCATTCAGAACCTCTGTTTGGAATAACTCTGACTTTGAATCCACCTCGTATGACGAAATATGCGATCGCCTAATACTCGAGCACCAGTACTTGACCAGAGGCGATACTGAGAGTGAGGCATCCAATACTTTCTATGCCGGTAGGGGAAGAAGGCCCCCAAGGCAGGACTACTGAAGCTGTGGTGGTAGTAGAAAACCTGAAAGTACAAGCAGAGAAGAGAGTGTTGGGAAAAATACATGCTTCTACTGTAAAGAGAAAGGACATTGGGCAAATAAGTGTCCCTAGAAACCCAAGGCTAACAGAGGGAACTGGTATGGTAGAGGAAGAAGTAGAAGGTCTGGTGGAAGTGGCCAAAGCTATAGAGCTAATAGTGCTTTACCACTCTCTGAGAGTAGATCTGCCCAGGCATGGACTGCGATGGACAAAATTTCAGGAAAGGTTTCTCAGACGCAAAGAGTCTTGGATTCCTGGGCCACTCACCATTTGACTTCCGATCGCTCCCAGTTTCCAAGCCTTATCCCTATCGAAACCTGGATCCACATTGCAAATGAAGCTACCCAGACAGCAGTGGGAGAAGGGGAATTCCACTTGAGTCTGATTGTTCATGGGATCAAAAATCCTGTCATCCGAAAGAAAGTCGTTTATGTGCTTGAAATGGGAAGCAGTGGACTTGTGTCCGTCGCCTGCATTCAAGTTGCAGGGGGAATAGTCAGTTTCGGTCCTGATAATACAGTCAGTATTATGCATGGAAAGAAAGTCCATGGTATCGGCAGGCTTGAACAAAATGCCTATATTCTCCAAATAAATACAGAACCTAAAGAGGCAAATGAGGCCCAAACAGTAGTCAGAAATAGTACCCTATTGGAATGGCACTGCCGCCTTGGTCCGATCACCTTTAATAAAGTCAAACAACTTCCCACCGACGATCCGAAGATGCTTATCAGCGGTAACCGCATCAACCCTACGCGTCTTAGCTGTATTACTGCTAAACAAACCCGAACTCCAAACTCCTCTCCTGCTACTCGCATCACTACTGCACCACTTCAGCTTATCCACACTGACCTTGCTGGACCAATGAAAACTGCCTTACTTGCAGGCTCCTGCTATTATCTCCGATTTATCGATGACTAAACCAGATCTACCACACTGCATATGCTATAGCAGAAGTCTGAGACATTTGCTAAGTTCAAGACATATAAGGCTCTTGCAGAGAACTATCATAATGAGAAGATTAAAGTGCTGAGAAGTGATAATGGGTGAGAATACACAAATCATGACTTTGCTAAGTTTCTTACTGATTCTGGCATTGCTCATGAGAAAACAGCTCCATACTCGCGGGAAAATGAAGGAGTTAGTGAGCGCGCCAACCGTACTTTGGTTGGAAGACCCAAAGCAATGATCCTTGATCATCAGCATACCGATACCCTATGGGCAGAAGCTATCCACCCTGCTGTATACCTCCATAACCTCAGCCCTACTGTGGCTAAGAATACAACGCCCTATAAGCTATGGACCAACCAACAGTCTAGTCTGTCCCACCTTATTGCTTTTGGTACACCTGCCTTTCACCATATTCTTAAAGCCAAGTGGAGCAAGTGGGAGAATAATGGAGAAAGATGCATAGTAGTGGGCTATGAGGGGACAAACTAGTATTGGGAACTAGTTGGAAAGAAGATCCTGATTGAAAGAGATTTAAGAGTTATTAAGTAAACAGACCAAAAAGAGGAGGAAGAGCATTTAGAAGCATTGGATTATGAGGAGGACAGTGTTGAGGAAACTCAAGCTGTAATAAGGCTGGAGACTCCTAAAGTCACCCCACAGGGTTCGAAACTTGCATGGCACCCATAGGTTATACCTTTGACATCTCCTCTCTCATTACCACCAACTTGCATACCCTCACTTGATGTTCCTACGGCATCTTCCAGACCCCGCTGAGCCAATGCAGCAAAATTTACTTCTACTCGATATCAGCATGAAGCATATCTTGCCCCCAGACGCCTTGACCCTAATGAGCTTACATCTTATCCAGAAGCCTTGAACACGCAAATGGCAACTGAGTGGAACACTGCAATTAAGGAGGAGTTAAGATCTATCATAGATAATAACACCTGGGAAATACTAGATTTGCCAAAAGGAAGAATGCCAGTGAAATGCAGATCGGTGTTTCAAGTCAAGTAAGCAGCTGGGGGAGAAGTCATAAAATACAAGGATCGGTTGGTTACCAAAGGATTCACACAGCGCTATGGAATTGACTACCAGGAGACTTTTGCACCAGTTGTCAAGCTCACATCCCTGAGAATTATCCTATGCCTTGCAGCTGACCGGATTAAGAAATTGATCAAACAGATATTCATAGTGCATAGCTTCTTGGAAAATTAGAGGAGGAAATTTACATGTAAATTCAAGAAGGCATAGCCGAGGAAGAAGATAGTCCTACAGGTAGTAAGAGAGTATGCAAACTCCTGAAAGGATTGTTTGGACAGAAGCAGTTCGGGAGAATTTGGAATCAAGAGTGGGATAAGGATTTATTTGGAAGATGTGGATTTCAGAGATGTAAGGAGGATCATGTAGTTTACAGAAAAGAGAAGCAAGGGTAAGTTTTAGGGCCCTCATTTGGGTTGATGAGGTTATTTGGATAGGACTTCAACAGATGGTCGATGAAGTCAAAGTACTACTAGCACAACAATTTCCTGTCACAGATTTAGGAAGAGCCCATTTCTCCCTTGGTATAGAAATTGTTCGGAAGTCCAAGTAAATCATCCTTAAACAAGCGGCCTATTGACTGAAAGTCCTGGAGCGATTCCAAATGGCAATTACGCATACCGTATCCACCCCACTAAATCCCTGAAGCAAACAACAGGACCCTACCGATCCTTGAAAGGAGGACCCCCTAGTCGACGAAACAGACTATACAAGTATGATAGGGAGCCTAAAGTATTTAATGCTATGTACCAGGCCAGATATTGCCTTCGCAGTGGGAGCATTGAGGGGGTATAACAATATACCGAAAAATAGCCACATGGTCGCTGCAAAACACCTACTCCGCTATGTCAACAAAACTTCTACTCTTCGATTAAGACTTGGCCCTTTCTCCATTACCACAAGTAGTACCCTCCGAGCGGTCCTATACAGCGATGCAGACTTGGCCGGAGATTTGGACACCAGAAAAAGTACGTGAGGTTTTGTGTGTATGATCAAGGAGGGACCTACAAAGCCAGCAGTATCATGGTCAAGCAAAAGGCAACAAACAGTCGCCCTCTCATCTACTGAAGCAGAATATATGGCTCTTACACAGGCAGCAAAAGAGGCAATTTGGGTCTAACCATTTCTTGCAGAGTTGCAGAATGCACGCAAAGATGCTCTAGAACCTATAAAAATCTTCGTTGACAACCAAGGATCTATCGCACACACACACAATCATGAATTCAATGCTTGCACCAAGCATATAACAATCCAGGAGGATTACATTAGGGAAAAGGTTGCAACCGGCGAAATTGAGTTACGGTACTTGAACTCCGGCGACATGATTAACGACTGCCTTACCAAAAGTCTTATCTGTGATAAAGTGGAGCGCTTTCGAATAGACATGGGAGTAACTTAAGAGGGAGGATGCAAGGCCTTAGGTGGGACTGGTTCGTCACTATCATTCACAAGGCACAAGAGATAGTGCAGAGAAAGTTTTTTCTTTTTTTTTTTTAAGCATCCCTTGCAGAGTGGGAGTGTTGAAAATCCTGTATGCTACTTGGCATGCTTCCTATATTTTCTATCAATACATTCTCCATTCTATAGTCCACCATCCACCACCTTCTACTGTCCACGGTCTTCCACCGTCCACCGTCTTTTATCCTGCGTCAACCGTCTTCAGTCCAAAGTCCTCCGTCAACAGTCGTCCATCCACTTTTCACCACCCTACCGCCCACCATCTACTAGCCACCATCCACCAACCAACATCCGCAGTCCACCAGACTCTATCCTGTGTCCTTAGACCTCCATCCATCGTCAGTCCTTTATTCCTGGTTCGCCCTATCGCATGAAAGAAGCCGTTAATTATCTGCCAGTTATCTTTTGTATGCTGCACCTCGTTTGTTCGCCGTTTGCTGTAGACGGTTCTTTCACCACTGCAGCTGTTCCCATCAAGCATTCTAGAGGGTGAAATATGTTTCCGCATATGGGTAGAAAGGCCATAGGTCATGGCTTGTCTTACAGTTCTTTTCTTTGTTAGTAATAAGAGAGGTAGAGAGGGGAAACAGGAAATACTGGATATTGTAACAGGAACGGGCTCAAAGGTCGAAGGAAGATGTTGCTGGATCTTTTGTCTTATCTTTGTTAGCGAGAACGAGTCAGAAAGGAGATGGTGACTTGCCGTAGAGTTCTTTTGTCAATCCTAAGTTGGTATGCAAAGGGTAGAAGGAGGTGCGGGGAAGAGGTGTGGGAAGGAAGCGCGGAGAGCAGTGCTGGTCTATTTTAAGAAGCCGAGAGTAGCGGGAGCTAAGTGGTAGTGATACGGATGGTGGCCATACGCCGGTAATTGTCTTTCTGCTCTTTGTTAGCATGCGCATACAGAAGAAAGAAGCAGACTTTTCGCAGAAGGTTCTTTTGCTGCTAGAGGCTCTTTTGTCACTGTTGTTGCTTTTACGACCGGAAGGAAGCCGTTGAGTGGGCATACAGCCATCGGCCGCCCAGTGTTATTTCTGTCTTTGTTTCTGTTGTCCTTTGTTAGTAAGAGAGCACGGAAGAGAACTGGGGGACCTACTTTGCTGAGAAAAGATCGATGTCCCTATCCCTGAGATGGATGGATATATCATGGTTGTGTTTTCCCTAGTTAGTTGAGTCTGTGTGTGGACAAGAGAGAGAGAGACCGAGCTGTGAAAATCTTTCACTTACCCCTCTTTTGTGCATACCTTGGCGTTTCGTTTCGTGTGAGTGACCGGCGGTGATCGTGGGCGCTTAAAAGTCCCTGCAGCATATGCCATCAAGTATCCTCGCTCCTGGGAGGCTCAAACCTACAACGTGGGGAAATACCCAGATCCCGCCTCTTTCCTCACTGGAAATCATTACCCTGAGTACTCCAAAGCACGCCCTCCTACCTCCTATGCTGCAGTTGCTGCTGGTCAACCAGCCAGTGGGAAAGGTAAGATCCATGGGAAGAAACCCACCATGGCTGCACAAGTCGCTTTGTCGAACACTGGTAGCCGCCCTGAGAAGGGTCCTACCCCGTTGCGAGCTTCTGAGCCACGGTTCTTCTCCCCTAGGACCTTACCCCTTCCCTACGCAGATGTACGAACCATAGCTGCTACCGCTCCTGACCTTATCGCCTCTGTCCTCAGGCAAGCCAACTGACCCAACCCCCTCCCTTTCACTTCCACTGTGAATGGTAGGGGATCCCTCACAGTCCTAGGCTCCAACCTCTTCACAGAAGCAAATCCTTACTCCACCTACTACGAAGCCATAGCCCTTAAGCTCAATCAAGCATTCCCAATAGGGGAAAACCCCTTCCACCCATTTCGCCCCGCTCCCAATAAGATTCAGCAAGCCCTCCATGGCCTCCCTACTGCCAACCTCCCTCCCGTTCAAGAAAACCTTTGCTATGGCCTCTCCAAATCGATTCGCAATGCTGTTGATGTCACTATATTTTCCACTCGCTTCCTACTGCCTGACCCTGACAACAGGGCACTCAAGAACTCGACCTCTATCGTTGTTACAGTTCTCCCTGCTGACTCTGTAAGATGTGGATCTTCTATCTGCCTCTTCACACGCCCACGCAAGGTTGAGAGTGCTCACTGTACCAATCATTTCATGCACTGCCGTAAAAGCTGGAATTATGGACACCCTGCCCCTGCTTGCAAAGCAACTCACTCCACCTGTCCCCTTTGTGCTAACACTCATCCTAGGTCAGCTCATCGCTGCCCCAATCCCACCTGCCCCCAAGATGGCCACCTCAAAGCAGAGGCTGCCTGCGGTCCTGCTAGTCCCTTCTATTGCTTTAACTGTGGTGAATCACACCCTGCAACAGAACACACCTGCCCCTCCCGTCCATCTCCATTTCATCGCCCCCGAACTCACCAGTCCCACTTCACGACACCATGGATATCAGGGAGGACACAGTCACCTTGGCTGCTCAACCTGATGTCCCTTCCACCGCTGCCTCAACAACTGCGATAGACCTTACCACCCCACGTGCTCCTCCTCTGGCTAGACCTTTCTAGGCTCCACACCCCAGGTCAGTCTACCCACTCCCTCCGTCAGCTGATTCCTCCTCCACTCCTCCCCCCACCTCGTCTGATCATGCAGTGTACCCGGCTCTATCACTCATGCTGATTTCGATTAGTCCCCCCCTCCCAACACTTTTAAGCAACTTTCCCTTATACACATCAACTGCCTTGGAAGCTGGAGTGTTTTTCTTTCCCTTTTTAACAGTTTCAGGACTCTCACCACCTCCCCACAACTTGTCCCCCTCCAGGACCCACCACTTTATAGAAACTAACCACCCAACTTCACTGGCTTCAAGGCTTTTTACCCACCCCCACCCCTGGCATCCCTGCCAAGGTTGCGGTGTATGTTTTTACAGAGCTCATTCAGAGCTACTCCCTACTTCCCTGTTTTTTCGACCGCTCTGACCTTATGGCAGTTGTCATCTTCTCACCCTCTGAGTTATTCCACTCTAACCAGGAAAGATTCAGGCTATACAACCTATATTCCACATATGGCACTTCCTCTAGGTCCCGCATGGTTGCTCCAGAAGATGTGTTCACCTCACACCCCTTCCATACACTAGTGGTAGCTGACTTTAACATCCACCACCCCTCCTGTGACCCTCTACGCCATATTTCCAACAATGAGTTTTCAATATCCTCTCCCTACTTTGAGCTCAGTTAAGAGCTCGGCTTCGACACTCTCCACACTCCAGTGGTCTACACACGATTCCCCTTCGACATCAACACACGACCTGCAGTTCTTGATCTGGCATTCGCCCACGTTCACCTCCTCCCGTTCTTTAACCCATGGGACTCCAACCTTTAGTCCACAGGCTCTGATCACCTCCCCATCAACCTCACCTTGACAGCCCCTCTCCTTAGAGCTTCCCCTCCTTCTCCTGACTGTTCAAAGACTAGCTGGAATATACTCTCCCCCCTCCTTAAGGAATATCAGATTCCACCCCGCCCTATATACCCCACTGACAGTTTGGTTGACGAGTGGCTAACTAGACATATCTGCTCACTCACCTCCTTGCTCTAAAGCCACACACCCTCCAAACGCTCCTCTGTCCATGCCAAGCCATGCTGGTCCCAGGAACTATCCCACCTTAGACAAGCCTTCCACCGCACCGCGAGGACCCACCACTTAACACACACTCCCGAATCACAGGCACTCTGCTGACAACACCGCAACACTTACTTCCAGGCTATCAAGTAAGCCAAATCCTCATATTGGAAGGATTTCTTAGCCAATGTCAAAACCAAGTCAGCGTGGACTGCTAGACGCCTCGCTTGCGCCCGCCAACCTGAAAGGTTCCCCTCCTTCCCTGAAGCCATCACACATGGGGAAATTAACACCTCCCTCCTCCATCACTTCTTTCCTCCCAAACCTCCCCTACCCACTCCCTCATTCTTACGGTATGACAATGACGCCACCCCTCTCCTCAACAAAGAAATCTCCTGCGCCCACAGTAAATCCTCTAATACCTCAGCCCCAGGACCTGACCAGGTCCCATATGGGATGTGGAAGAAGGTTACCGGCATCAAACCCTCCATCCTAGGCCAACTACTAGGCCCCCAGCATCTCCTCGGTTACCATCCATTGCCTCTCCTAAGCTCAAATGGCATCATTGTCCACAAAGCAGGCAGGGCGGACTACTCCTCCCATGCCTCCTTGCGCATCATCGTCCTCTACCAAATGGTTTCCAAACTCGTTGAAGGGATAATGGCTTACCAGCTCACTCCCATGCCATGTCAGTTGGCCTGATCAACCCCTACCAGTACAGTTCTCTCCCTGGGCTCAGCACCTTCGATGCCTGTGCCGCCCTCTCACAAGAGGTCCGCTCCCGACTACACCCCAATAAGAAAGATTCCTCTCTTTTCCTCAACCTTAAAGGAGGCTTTGATAACATATCAGCCTCTTCCCTTACTCAACTCCTCCGCTATAGAGGTATCCCTAAATACATGACCCCTAGGGTCCGTTCTTCCTTGACTGACTGTCATTACCGCCTCCTCTTTCAAGGAGCACCTGCAATATTCTCTCCTGTTTGAGATGGGATTCCCAAAGGTCCCATATTCCTCCACTTTTGTTTGTGATTTATATTTCTCGCTTACATTTTTTCTTACCCCAAGTGGTAATTTTTCCTTTGTGAAGATTTTTCTGTTTCTGTTTCTTCGGTCGCTTACACAAGGAACATTTAGTTACATCAACAGGTTTTTTCTCTCCTTACCTACAGGGCAGCCAAGCTGGAGGTATCCTTTTCAGTCCCTAAAACTGAGCTCATCCACAGGCCCACACCCAAGGATCGCTCCCCTATCTCCACCTCCCCCATAGGACTCACTGGGTCCCTCTTCGCCCCTTGCTCATCAGTACGCTGGCTAGGTTATTGGTTCATGCCTACCATGGAAACCACTACCCACTTCATCAAAAACATTGCATTTGCCCAGGCAGCCTTCTCCATCATCAAAAACTCACACCAATGGGATTGGGCCTTTATCCTTACATGGCACGCTGGCGGGCGGCCGGTCTAGTCCTCCCAATCCTCACCTATGGAGCTGACCTGTTCTCCCCCACCCAAGTCACCTACGACAAGATGACAACTATTTGGAAAGGGGTGCTTCGTTGGATTACCGACTACTTATTCTCTAACCCCATCTCTATACTAAACTGCCAAGCATGTCTGGCTGCCATCTCCTCCCTCCTTTCACAAAAGCGGTAAAGGGCTGGCCCTCCACCTAACGTGCTCCTCACCCCTCATCAACCCATCTGCTGCTAGGCTTCCAGCTTACTTTCCAATTTCAGACAGCTCCTCCTGCAGAAACGACTTCCGTCATACAATCCAGGGGCTCAAATAAAACTACAGTTCGCTCCCATGGAACAGGTACAAACCGCATCTCCAGCCTAGGCGCCACCTCCCTATTAACGCATTCTGTCACGTTAATCTCCCCTTGATTTCCACGGTCGTAACCTTCCCGTTGGCCTCACCTCACCTGCTCCCTGCAGACATCCTGCCCCCACCCCCAACAACCAGGAGGTATCGCTTCCTCAAAAATGCCTGAAAGGCACTCCTGCTTAAGGACTGGACACTGCCGGCACCTCTACCCCTCTATTACCGCTACGCACCACGGCTGTCCCCACACCCCTTCCTGGGATTGGATAAGTTTACTGCGGGTAGAATTCAACAAATGTGGTATGGTAAAAGCTACTTGGCCGCCCTCACATCCACGGACGACACTGACCCCCTTCACCTCTGTCCCAATTGCGAAGAGGAGGAGGAAACCATGGTTCACGCAATCCTCCCTTGTTCCGCTTAGGCCTCCATACACCTCTGCCACCTCCCTGGAATTGGCAGTCTAGGCTCTAGCTCCCCCCGCTGGTCCTCAGTGGACCATCTACAGGCCCTTAGGGCCTATATCTTAGAATCACAAACTGGGTTCCCCCCATCCATGCCCGCCGCAAGGTTACCCTCACCCTAGGGCAGCTTGCCTGCCCTATTTACTCGCTCTTAATCTATCATGCTGTTATGAATTTCCTTACATTGTTTGGAATTTTGTTATTTTCTTTCCTTGCTTGATTAGCCTCTATTGTGAGAGCAGTGACAGTACTCTCGCGATTGGGAGATAGGCGTTTGATATTTTTTTATTTGTTTGTTTGAGATTAACATATCATTTTTGCCATATCTAGCGCTGCATGCCGGTTCCTGTAAGTTAACACAGAATATATGCATTAAATAAAATAAAAAAGTTTGCTACTCTCATCAAATATTTTTTGAATTTACACATTATATAACCAAGCTTGAATTGAAGAACTAGCAGTTCTAATTTTGCGTGGAAAAAAATCTTATGATGTAAATAGAAGGAGCTATTGTTACACTCGATATGTATTCTAGAATCAACTTCAATCAATTTTAACTCTGCCTGTAGGTACATAAATAAATTTCATAATAAATTTATAACTAAATTGAAGTAGGTACAAGGCATCAAGCATTTCAATTTTGTCTATCTTTTGAATCAGTTATTTTTAGTACTATATGATATCTGCTATAATATCCTTAGAGAAATATGTTCCAAAGGAGTTTTTTGTTATTATTATTTATTTCAAATATTCTCGGTTAATGTAGGGGAACCTCATGATCCGTCTCTGTTACAACCACAATCATTGAAAATTCCTCACTCTACCGATTTTGCCAAACTGCGCTCTTATTTACTTAAAACTATTTCTTACCAATTCACCCACATCCCTCACCGTAAGAGTCTTTATCCCACTTCAACATTGATGAACCTAGCTCTTCCTTCCCTTCCTGCAAGTGAAAGTAAAATAAAAAGCCTGCTTCACCCCCTAAAGCACCTCCAGGCTGTAGATTCTCTCTTCTTTCTAGTTGAGATCCTGCCCTGTCCCCAATTTTAATCCCTCCTAAGAGTGACTCGTTTAAAAGGAAAAACACGGCAGGACCTCCTCCTTCATGCCACCCATAGAGCTTGAATGTATGGCCACCGCTCCTACTAGGATGCCAAACTTCTCTGCGCTGTATGTTAGGTTATGACTGAAGGAAGGTGTTAAGCGCCAAAAAAACACCGCTGGTCACTCGCACGAAACGAAACGCCACCATATGCACAAAAGATGGGTAAGTGAAAAATTTACTCAGCTCGCTCTCTCTCTCTCATGTCTACACACACACCCAACTAAGTAGGGAAAACACGATCATGGTATGTACATCCATCTCGGTGATAGCGAAAACGATCTTTTCTCATCAATGCAGGTCCCCCAGTTCTCTTCCGTGCTCTCTTACTGACAAAGGAGAAAGAAAAAAAAACAAACGCAGAAATAACACTGGTCGGCCTATGGCCACACGCCTGCTTCACGGCTTACTTCTGGTCTTAAAAGAAACAACAGTGACAACTGAGCCTCTAGCAACAAAAGAACCTTCATCGTCAAGTCTACTTCTTCCTTCTGTATGCGCATGCTAACAAGGAGCAGAAAGACAAACATCAGTATATGGCTACTATCTGTATCACTCCCGCTTAACTCCCGCTACTCTCGGCTTCATTACAAACCTTGCCTCCGCCCTGCGCACTTCCTTCCTGCACCTCTTTCCTGGACCTCTTCCCCTACCTCCTTCTACCCTTTGGATACCAACATCAGAAAGACAAAAGAACTTAGAGGCAAGACACACTCTCCTTACTGACTTGTTCCCGCTAACAAAGAAAAGACAAAAGAACCAGCAACACCTTCAATAGAGCTTTGACCCCCTTCGCATTACCATATCCGGTATTTCCCGCTTCCCTTCTCCACCTCTCTTATTACTAACAAAGAAAAGAAGAGAAACACAAACCACCGCCTATTGCCTTTCTTCCCATATGAGCAAACACATTTCACGCAATAAAATATGTGATCGCAAAGGCTACAGCGGTGAAAGAACATCCTACAGCGAACAGCGAACAAACGAGGTGTGGCAGACAAAAGACGGGTGGCGGATATTTAACGGCTTCTTTCATGCGATAGGGCGAACCGTGAACAAACGGCAGACGAATGATGGAGGCCTAACGACACTGGATAGAGTCTGGTAGACTGTTGACATTAAATGGTGGATAGTAGATAGTGCATGGTGGATGTTATGGTGGTCAATAGTGGACTGAGGACTCTGGGCCGAGGATAGAGGACCGAGGACTCGGGGCCGAGGATAGTGGACCGAGGACCGTGGACGGAGGATAGTGGACGGAGGACTGTCGTCGGAAGACAGTTGATGGAGGATAAAACACGGTGGATGGTGGAAGACCGTGGACAGTGGAAGGTGGTGGATGGTGGACTATAGAACGGATAATGTAATGATAGAAAATATAGGAAGCATGCTAAGTAGCATACGGGATTTCAAACAGAAGGCATCGCCATTGTACCAGGCCCTGCCATTGGTGTATACTGCAAAATGAATCAATAAATGCATTACGACTACAAGGTAGTAATTTATTGCCTGACTGAAGACATCACAGCCCTCTCTGGAGGATTGGGCCACGTGAGGAACACCACTCCTATACCTGGTACTCTCACCTCTGGATCTACCCCTCCTCCCCCACCTACCGCTTCAAAGTCACCTCTGCCGCTATTCCCACTGCCCTTCCTACTATCTCCCCTACTTCTCCTAGTGTTGGTGCTCCTACTTGGGCCACAGTGGTGAAGGAGGGAAGAAGATGGACCCCTACCTTTCCTCAGCTCAAAACAGTAATGGCAAAAGCCCCCCAAGTACCCAGGACCCCTTCTGCCAAAGAGGCTATCACCAGCAGCAAGAGATATCTCATTATCAAAAGAGATGACCCTCAACCTACCTCCACAGTAGTATAGCTTAGGGATTATATCAATGATGCTATCTCTAGGTCCAGGATTCCAACTTTTACCCTCTTCGATGGTAATTTCACCCAGACCACTATGCACTCTGTCAAAGTTACCACCCTCAGTAGCAGAGTCTCCTCATTACTCAACCTGATTCTAGAGACTACCACTGTTTATTTGGATACTTTCGCCACTCAGGTATTGTTACATGGCCTTCCTACCTCCCCTTCTCTGGCCACTATTGCCTCATAACTCAATACTTATAACATGGTCCTTGTTCTTACATTGTTTCCCTGATGGCTCACCTCTGACAACAATCGTGAAAGTAAAAATGCCTCCACTCCTATCGTCACCATCTCAGGCCCTGGGCTCAATACTTTGTTTCTAAATGCCTGGCTGCCTTCTCTAACAACTGAAAAATGAGTGCCGCTTCACCTTCAACAATTCCACCCAGTCATCCATCTGCTACCTTCTTGGATACTAGAGTACAAAGAGTCCCAATTCTGCAGCTTGTTGGTGGTGCATTAATACTTACTGCAATAGGGATCATACATGCCCTACAGCGGTCTATCACATGTGCAGCTGTGCCTGCAGGCCCAGTACTCTAAGCTGTGTTAACTGTCTTGGCTATTATATCAACTATATTTCCCTTTACCCCTCCTGCCCATTCTGAGACTAGGTTACTGGCATTGTGTCAGAGGAGTTAGCTATGGATGACTCTTTGCTCAGTCAGTATAGTCATAATTGTTACCTGTGCAATTTACCCTTTTGGCTTGCATTCTTCTGCATCTTTACTTTCTTGGTAACTTGTAGTTCGCTGTCCCCTGCCTCATGGACCTTGAGTTTCTAAGGTTGCCTACAAGCCCCTGACTGACCTTTCTTGCTTTCATCTTGGTTCAATGGGGTTTACTTAGTTTTTCTTGGTAGTAGTTTGAGATTCTTCATAAGTTCGTTAGTCACCTAAGGGTGCATAAGATGTTCATTTTTCTACCTTGGTGGAGGCAAATGTTTTGATGGGGTTGTATTTTTTCCTTTATAATCGCGTTGTTATTAAGGCATTTTGTATGCCATAGCCCGAGCTTCACCCACAGAGTTATACCATAAATATTAACTAAGTGAGAAAAAAACAAAAAACAACTATAAAACATAAAACATAGAGCAACTTGCATGCAGGGCTAGCTATAGGAAAAACGAAACTTTAATCACAGATAAACAAATAAAAGAAATTTCCAAAGCCTGTCACCCAGTTGTAAAGGTACAGACACAGCTCCAACTATAGAGGCTAATCAAGCCAGATAAAGAAAATTACAAAATTTTAATCTAAATAAGGTAAGTCAAAATAAGACGAGAGAGTGAAAGTTATTACAGGGGTGGGGGCAGCAAAGATGTTTAAAGGTGTGGGTGGGCCAAGGACGAGAGTAGATAGGGCGACTTCGGCTGCAGAAACCAGAATATATGCATGCAGGACCTGTAGAGGGTCGACTGAGGAACAGAGACGTGAGTAAGGGCCAAGTCTACCAATGCCATGGATGTAGCTGAGGCTCTTAAAGGCCTTAGCGGAAAATTGGAGAATATTGTAGACTAGTGTCACATCCTCCTCCTCGTCCATGCAATATTGGAGGAGGGGTAAGCGGTCCAGGTCATCCCACTAAGTGTCAGTAGCCAGGTTGCTCTTACCAGACTGCATTTTGTGAATTCTACCAGCGGTGAACTTATTCAGCCATATAAAGGTGCTAGGAGACAGGTGCAGTCCATTGCCACAGTACAGGGAAAGGGGTGGTTGTAGTGTTCAGTCTTTGAGATGGAGGGCCTTACAGACATTCTTATTAAAGTATTAATATCTAGTTGGTTCCAGGTGGAGGATCTCAGGAAGAAGCCGATAAGGAGAGGAGATGGGGAAGTTCCTAACCCTGGAGATCATATGATGAAGGGAGTAAAATACTGTGTGAATTGTAAGATGACCCCTATGGATGTACAGGGTTATATAGCTGCAACCAGGGAAGTATCTTTAGTTTTAGTTGAGCCCCTAGAGTGTACGACAGGAGTCAAGGCTTGTATCCGAGCTGTCTGTGATAGGAAACAAGGGTGGTAGCCGGGAGGCAGCCCTGTCAATGTGAGGTAAGTAGCAAACAAGGTTCAGAGTAGGCATGTGCCACTTGTCTAGAACCAGTGAGGAGAAAGGAACCAAATGGCTTTAAAGTTTGGTATTGAGATTGGTGTGGAGGAGAAGCGGTTGGTGACCCATCATAACACATAGTTCCAAACAGTGGTTATCTTGTATAGGGTAACCTGGAAAGCCAATAACATGTCCAACTAGAAGTGTGGTTATGGAGGAAGAGTCCTGAAGCAAGCTGACGTACCATATAAGGATTGAGACCTAGTCCAGATGGTGAAAGCAGGTTGATGATAGGGAAGGCTACCTTGTCGAAAGCAACATTTTGATGCAGTCATGGGTAGTGTGCAATGTGGGTGTGAACTAATAGCCAAACTAGCGTACTGACGATCAATTGGGCAAAGGAGATCCAGTGAACCAAATGTGAGAGTATTAAAAATGTGAGCGATCATTGGGTCTGTGCCAGTGGATATGCTCAGTCTTGAGGACTGAGAAGGATATCTACAACTTGACTTCCCTGTGAGTAAGTAAAGAAAATCCTGTTAAAGCAGTCGAATGTTCCGGCTGATAGAAACTGAAGAAACTGTCACACAAGAATCATCAAAATTGTAAAATATATCTCATTCGTGTTTGGAAATATGAAATTGTGAACCAAAAAATACATCTAAAAGTGTAGAAATAGGGTAACCTTAAAGGATCCTAACAGAATCAGGGGAGAATATTGGTGGTGGCCCTTGAAAATGCAGACAGCAATAATACTCTGAAAGCAAACAGTAGACCCAAAAGGGCATAAATCTAGGGATTCCTTGTGAGCGCAGGAGTTGAGGGAGGGAGAAGTCATATAAGTTGTGAAAGCCTTCTTGGATATCAAATAAGAGGATGAAAACTTTCCTATTGGGGTTTTGGTGTGAGCAAACCTCCTCAGAGAAGGAAGTATAGGCATCAAATATGCTGAGTGCAGGGAGCCAGCCACAGTGGTTTTGGTTGATTGGAAAAAATAACTGGGCAAAGGCGCGAGCCAGTAAGCCATTATCAGATCAGGTAGTTAGGAAAATATCACATGGAGCACAATTATACGGAAGAATGCAGGGGAGGAATTATCTTCTTTGCCTGATTTGGGAAGTATTATAGCAATCAATCTTTGAGGGCCTAGTAGATGCTACTAAAGAATGCGGCTCCTAAAAGTAACCTTATGATTTAGGGGTTGGTAGAATAGATCTTCTTTTAGATCCTATATTAGACCTGATCAGGTATTGGAGCTGAGTTACTGGTGGATTGACTAAGGGTGGTGGAGATTGGTGCATTAAGGAGAGCGGTGGCATCAGTGTCATACTATAGGAAGGAGGGCGTATAGAGTGGCAGTATGAGAGGAACCTAGTAGTGCATCAGTGATGTGTTAATTTCCTTGTGTGTATTGGAGTAAGAGAAGGAGGGAAACCTATGAGATTGGCGAGCGGAAGCCAGGCGTCTAGCTTTCCACACCTACCTGGTGTAACATTGGCTAGGATTTCTTTTCAGTTTGAGTATTAGGCCTTCTTGATGCCTTTAAAGTTATTATTGCAGAGTAGGCTGCAGAGTGCTAGTGTTTCGCGCTGTGAGTTGTTGATGGATCCTAGCTGTGTGATAGAAAGGCTGTCTGAGTTGGAATAATTCCAGAGTCCCCTAGGGTTTAGCGATGATGAAGGTGCATTTAATAGTGGTGTGGCTTTAGAGTACAGTTGTGATGGAGCAAAGGTGCCTAGTCAGCCACTCATTACCCAGGGTGTCAGTCTGGTATGTAAGGGGAGAGGGGATTGGGTAATCCAAGAGGAGAGGTACTAGGATACCCCAGATTGTCTATGAACCCTAAGAGGAGCAAGGGGTAGCATTCAGAAGCGGGTTGTGAAGGTAATGTTGAGCGGAAGGTAATTTCAGCTAGGTGGACAGGAGATTCGAGTCCTATGTATTCCAAATCAGGAGGAGGGAGTCATTTGCCAAGGCAAGGCAAAAAACTTCTGGTGTTGTACTTATGTCACATGGGAATCGTGTATAAACACCTAAAGTGTTGAGTTGTTAAAAGACAAGTCAGAACTAAGTTTGAAATATAAAGAGAATATTGCAAATTGCTAGGAGGAAATTTGTCGTAGTCTGTGGGAAGAGTGATAGTGGATATTCAAGTCACACACTACTAGATTGGAGAATAAGTGAGAGTTGAAAGCGTCTGGGGGGGCAACTGTGTGAGTCCTAGAGGAAGAGCTTTTAGTGAAGTGAAGGCTGTATTTCCTGAACCTATCATCGTTAGTGTTAAATGAGCCACAGTGTGAGAATATATCAACTGCTATAAATTCAGGGCAGTTGTAGAAGAAGGAAAGAAAGGAGTATCTTTTAATAACCTAAGTGAAAACCTAAACAGCAACCTTGGGTAGGGTGCTGGGGGTAGGTGGTGGGTAAAAGGCCTTGAAGGAAGCTAAGTTAGGTAGTTGATTTATATACACAGGTGGGTCTTGATGAAGGACCACCTGTGGTGTAAAAAGGAACATACTGAAACTATTAAATAGTGAAAGAAAAACATTCCAGCTTCAAAGGCAGTTGTGTTAAATGAGGGAAAGTTGCATAAGAGGGATAGTTGGGCAAGGGTAATCAATATTAGAGGGTCTGCTTATGGGATTTACACTGATTAATCAGACGAGTGAGGGGGGCAAGGAGAGGAGGAATCAGCCTACTAGCGGAGAGTGTTAACTACCAAAGGGCATAGAGCTTGAATGGGTCGAGCAGGAGGAGGAGTGCATAGAGTGGTAAGATCAATACTAGCAGCATGTTAACTGGGGCAGGCGGCGTCAGGCAAAATTGCCGAGGTTGTAGTGAGTTCTCAGTCATCCATGGTGGTAGGGAGAGATAGAGGAGACTGGGGGCCAGATGCAGAGGGAATGGGTATAGAGGGGTGGGTGAGGTCAGTTACAGAATGTGATTTACAACCATTAAAGCAGTGGAAGAGAATCGCAGGTGAGTGGCATGCCACTGCTCCGAGGTTACCTGCCAGAGGGAAGGTGGGTTTAAGGGAGCAAGGGGAGAATCTGCGGTGTGTATTAGCACAAAGGAGGTAGCTGGAATAAGTTGGTTTGCAAGCATGCGGGGGATGTCTATAGTTTCAGCATTTATGGCACTGCATAACGCGAGTGAATAAGTGACCTCTCACAACCCTATAGGCTCCGGAGAAGAGACAGATCGATGCGCCAAATCTGACACTGTCAGCAGGAGACACCATCACTATAGGAAGGGTTGCGTACATTGGTGCCCTCGGATCAGGCTCTCGTTGAAGAAAGGAAGCAGAAAAGATTGTAATATCAACGGCATTCCCGATGGAGTTGAAGGGTCCGCTGTTAATCTCAGCTAGATCAAGCGGAAGGTAGGGAGGATACAGGACATCAATGGAAGGCTGTATATAGTTATGTGAGCCCCGGAACAGACGGCATGGGTTGTCACCAATAGGGAAGCCAGGGGACAGCTGAAGGGCAAGAGCTTTATCGTATATATAATAGGCAGTGGCCTCAGTCAAGTGATGGGAGCCTGGCAGGGTGTGTGATACTCGGCTATTCATGGAGACTATGCATACAAGGGGGTGGGGGCAATTGAGTTGACTAATGATACAAGCAACCAGGTCAGCAGCAGCAGTAGCAGCTATAGTTATTGCATCTGCATGGGGAACAGATAAGGTCCTAGGGGAGAACAACTGAAGCTGTACAGCAGGCACTGAGATAGGCCCCTTCTCAGGATACTTAGCAGTATTGGACCTAGCGACTGGTTCTACAGTGAAAGATATTTTCTCCTTAATTGTTACATTTTCTACAGGCCAGTTGTCCAACTACAATAGTAGCGTAAGGCAACTGGGTGTACTATGGAGTACTTAGGGTCCTTGTCTCCAGGGTTGAAGTTAGAGGAGTCTGGATATTTGCCCTCATTAGAGGCTTCAGGCCCCTCCGGAACTTGGCTACTTGGTAGCATGTGTTGCAGGGGCAACATACAGACCAAGGTCTTCTTATCATAGGGGGGCATGTCGCTGTCAAACTGGTTCCAGGAGTCTGTGGAATTGGTCCATAGGGGCCCAAGTTTCTAATTTTTTTTTTCACTAAAGTGGACTGGAGGGGTGGAACTGCAGGTAGGGTGGGGGATATGGTGTTGGCAGCTGTGACCCTAACTGCAAGAGTTCAAACCGATGCTTCCATCTTGGCTAGAAGATGGAGGGTATAGTTGGGGGACTGATGGCATAGAAGTTATTTGTAGCCTGCAGGCATTCCAGGGGGGTACCAATAGCGCCAATCCATGTAATCAGCTTACCAAGGAGATGGATGAGTACAGTTTCAATAACAGAGAGGTTACAGAGATCGGAGTCCCTGATACGTGGGAAGAGGTCAGGATTTTTGTTTACTGTAGGTAAAACGTGATTGTAGAATTGCCAGTGGAAGGGAAGGTTAGGGTCACAGGAACTTGCGGACTGTGATACAGATGCAGAGGCCAGACTGGCCATTTCAGCTGGTGGGGGTAGAGGGCCAGAGTTGCTAAGACAGCCTCCTTGAGGATTGCCACACTGATGATTCTGGGATTGGGGCCTAGAGGCTCTTCCTGTGTTTTGCACCATCCCCATGCTGGGTTATTCAGGGCAAGTGAATATTGGCATATACGTGAAGCCTTGGCATAAATATAAATTTGGAATGTAGAGATGATTACTGCACAAATCCCGTTGGTTTGGTGCACATGAATGCGGCAATATTTTCTAGTATGAGGAAAGTATAGGACGTTGAGCGTGAAATATAATCAAATACAAAATTGCATAGATTATACTATAAGTACCAGTTGGGAGACATTTCCATTAATTGTTTAAAGCAAGTCCCAAGAAGGATACTAGAGCTGTAATATTCTCTCCACCATACCTATTTGCAAAAATGTCTCGGTAAATGAAACTAGGATATATATTGAAGGCAATCTTAGCTGAAAAATATTTGGAGTCTGGTAGGCGGGTGGCAGGGGTGCTGGCGCCAGAGGAGGGCTTGGTTGGCTGTAGTAGCAGGCTTCACCATGCTAGGTAAATGACGAAGGCCGGGATAGGCCAAGGGTGGCAGTGCCTTTCATATTAGAAAAGCATAGACACTATGTACTGTGAGGTTTGGTAAGGAGTAAATATTTTGAGAGTGGACAAATGTGAATGTCATGTGAGTTGTTACACTAAAATAGAAGATTTGGTAAACTGGAGAAGGTAAGAAAGTCTGATAGGAGGCAAATATAGTACACAGAGCGTGTCCTCGAACTAGTGTATTTTTCTGTTTTATGCGTTTTTTTGATTATCTTATTAGACTACTGTTTAAGGTACAGAAACTCAAGGAGCTCAAACTAGGTATAGTGCATGCAATCTATAATGTCAACCAGCGGTGATTTAAAATGTAATGCCTATGTAATCAGGGTTAGGTTGTTTAATAAGATAGGTGTTAGGGTTTCTGTTTCAATTATGATTTAATTAAAAAAAAGTTAATATAATTCTGGAATGAGATGAAAAGTCAAAGATTGGTAGCAAAGGGAGAGGAGAAGGGTTTATATTATTAAATACATTAAGAGTCTGAAAACTGAGAAACCCGATGATGGGATTTATACTTCTGATTAACAACAGCTACATACTCAGTGGTTCCATATATTACATTTGAACTATAGGCCTCCATGATTCGATCAGTCTTTGCCCAATATTTCCTAATTACCTGATTTGACACACTAGCCAATGTCTCAGGAACAAGCCGCTTTAATGACACAAAATTATATTCACAGTTTGCCTGGGCATATTGCTTGGCAGCCCCCCAATAGTACTCAATGAAATTCAATTCACAGTGGAAGGCTGGAAAAAATATTACCTCATGGCCAGCTGCAATAATAGCTTCCTCAACTTGACTTCTAAGAGACTTAGAGTCTGGTTGAGCTGCCAGGAGTGCTCGAGCACAACAATTACCACCCTCCAAACATCGCGGATTGACCTTTTTTAACTTTCCTGTTGTTGTTGGAACTGTACACAGAGTACGAAACCGATCGGAGGTCTGTGGCCTTAGAGCACGCTCACTAAGCAGCATCTTCAAACCCATTGGTCTGCCATCTGGTAATACAAGCGACTGAGTATAACCACCATCAAGATGGTTCTGGTCGATAACATAGGTATTGCGCATCACCTTCGCATTCTTTCCCCCAGGCTCCAAATTCACTTCTGAAACTCTTAAGGCATTGTCGGCAAACTTGAGGTGATTTCAGGCGTTATCAAAGGCGAACAGCGCTCTGCATCCAGCAAACTGTGCTTCAAAAGCTGGTATAGCTTTATCCACAACCTGTTCCAGTAGCCTCTCTCCATTTCACCACACCCCTCTACCACATTTCATAATCACACAGGCACTGCTATCCCCCAATCTACCGATTGGTATTTAAAAATCTGATACATGAAGCACTTGGCCACGTACCTTCTTTCGTAGTGGCTTATGTTCAGAGTGAATCCAGATAAAATGCCATCCATCGTTAGAATTGATTGTACACTCATCCTGTGTAATCAGAATGAGTGGTTGAACATCACCAGATAGATGGCATGGCTTCAAAATCTCCTGCAAATCTTTATCCCATTGAAGAAAACTCTCCTTAGGCTTGCATTCTTGGAAGAAATATGTCTTTGCGATATTGTTTGACATCCTCTCTCTCATGGTCATCGTTGTAGATTGCCTTGTGATAGTCTTTATACTTGATGCCAAGCTTGCGGAGTCATCTGGCGGCAGTTGTGGAAGCTATTGTTTTCTCAATTTCTGGAGTCAAACTTCTTATCGACCGGTTGGATATTGGTAAATCATCCTGGTCGGCATAATTTCTTCAATAATCTGCAATTGCTTTTGCCAATCCATAAGAAGTTAAATTTATCTCATAATCTTAATATCACAAATTGCACCCTTTAAAGATAAGAGAATATGTCGCTACTTACTGTCTCCAACCTTTTGAATATATTGATGAACTGCCAGTATTTTATCACTATCTTCTAACCTTGATAAAACCTTATGATGTCGACCCTGTGCAGGCTCTGGAATCATCCTCCTTTTAACCCATTTGACCTCATGGGCCAAAATTCGATTCCTAACTCGCTCACCCCATCCCCCTCCATCACCTACATTCTGGGCCAGCTCTTTTCTAGACCTTAGTCTACTCTGCTCAAATCTTCCCTCCTCTGCTTCCTTCAACAATTTCCCTTCTTTCTTGACTTCAAGTTTCAGAAAGAGGTAGACTTGATAGTGCCATGTAAAATAGAGTCCAATTTGCCGCCTTGTAGCACTAGTTTGGTGATTGGCAACAAGCTTGCCCATTGCCTTGAAGGCGGCTTGCAAAACATGTTGGCGTAGAGGGCAGGTTTTGATGGTAAACATTCGTCGTTTAGGCCAGGCCTTATAGTCTTTTCGTAGCTCATTTAGACAGAGCAAGGGGGGAGTTGCCACCGCTGGATGTATCGGCTCTGGTAAACCAAGATCCACTGCTGGAACAGGAACAGGAGTCTCTTCGATATGATCTCCGCTAGGGGAATTGTTGTCTTGCTGGGCCTTCTTGCGATTTCGAAATTTTCGAACTTTCAAAGCATTTGCTGTTGTGGTTTTCACTGCCACTTGGCCATTCTGAATTTTACCAATTAGTCTTCAGTTTGCTTTATTCAATTGCACTTGAGGGATAGTTAGTTGATTCATACCGCAATTGCATTGGCTTTCTGTTGTGCTCTTCGGGCCTTGGTTCGCAATGTATGGTAATTTATAGAAGCAGTATCTCGTGAGCGATTTGTATTTGCTGTATTGCTGGGTACTGCCACTTGGTTATATGAATGTAGCTCCATCGTAATTGAATTATAAAAAGAATATTGTGAAGAAAATAACCCTACGCATATATTCAAGGCAAGCAAAGGATTCAAGAATCATATCATAGGTTTATATCTCTTAGTAGTTACATTAAACAACCAAAAATAAGTTATAATATACTAATAAACCCTATTTTATAAGACAATTTGTACTTTAGGTCTTACATGCAGAAATATTTGTGAAATCACCCCTAACCCAGATTACATAAAGCCTTACATTTTGAATCACCGCTGGTTGACGTTATAGATGGCATGCATCATAGAAAGAAACCTCTACAACTGTCCTTCCTATTCCCCCAATAATAAAAAAACCTGCTTTATCTAACACAAGCTATATACTGTGGGTAGAAAAACTACTAAGATGAAACTGTACATAAATGTCCTAAAAGATAGGAAACCTTTCATCTCCACTGACAATTAATATAGGCAATAAAGAAAGTCCAACTGTTAACAACAACCAATACCCCCATAGGAAACAAAAAACCCCAGCGACAAACCAAACTGACACAGCAATCCGGCCAACAGCACAAGCTCTCCTATCCGAATAATATTGAGGAGTATTGCAGGAAGGGTCCCAATTAGGGCCCAAGGCACGAGGAGGTGAAGGGAATCAACACAAAGAATATTAGTAAGGTGATCGAGATGGCGGAAGTGTATAGTATCCGAGGTAAATTGCCTTATTATCAGATATTAGTAATAGTAAGGTGATACCGGTAGCAGGAGACTATTAGGGTGCAAGCCAGGGAGTAGTAAGCTGTGATCAGATCTAGCTTCAGAATGGGAAGAGAAAGGGAGGTAAGGCTAGAGAAGGAGTAGACCGATTCACCAAGGGAATCTTGAACATGGCGATCTTTGCAGTTCTCTTCAAAATGAAAGTGTGGCAATCAACTTTAGGATTACTAAAGCAACTGTAGGCCTGTAGAAAGTTTTCCACTATTGCAATTCTTTCTCCCAGCCATATAGGGAGGTTAGAGGAAATTCCAGGTGGCTACATGTAGTGTGACAAAGAGTAAAAAAGGTAAGCAAGGTAAATCAGAAGCGGAGAAAGGGGAGACAGTATTGATAACAATTGCAGATATGAACGCAAGAAGCTCAAAGGGGTAGACCCTAATTCCCCTGGACACGATAATATCATCAAGACAAATCCCCACCCCCTGGCCTGTCCACAGGGTCAGGTTCAGTTCAAATACAAGTGAGGATGAGTGATCCTGGTGTTAAGATTTCAATCACCATGTGTATAGAGGAGACAGAGGATACCTCTAACTAGCGGATTTTGGACTTTTTTTGTGATTATATCATGTATTCAATGTTAATGTGCAGGCACCTACATGGGGTGCTAGCTATGGCATAAACCAAATGCTAATTCCAAATATGCAAAATAAATGCAATTACTGCATAAGTTATCCCCTAATGATAACCATCCCATAACCGGAAGCAACTCTGGCGACTACTTAGGTACGTATAGAAGGAAATTTATGCCAAGGATATTATAACTGTAAGTAAAGATAAACTACATCAAAGCAAAGCACTAGTCAATCTGAGTTAATAATAGATAAAGAGGGTGGCACGGCGGCGACTACTGCAGGGATGTAGCATGGAAAGTTAGTCACTGTAGTATAGAGGTAGGAGGCAAGACCCAAGATATGGTGGAGGTCAATCCAAAGCAGAGTGTCAAACCTTATAGAAGACATATGCGGAGGTTAAAGTTAACGTTTAAGTAACTTGGAGGTTTAGTGGAGGATCGGATGATTAAAGGTCTCATACCTGTGGTCACAGCAGCAGCAGGTGAGCGAGTGGTCAGGATCGCTCCAGCAGGGTTGGGTTGAGTGATAGCTCTTACCAGAAGACATTTGATCCTTTCATCTTGCTTAAATGGATTAAGACCCAAAAATGCATATGGGCGGATGGATGAATGGTTCAGGTAGAAAACCGGAGGTTTGAACAGCAGTGTCCACTCTGTAAGGAGGTACATTCTACATTCATCTTTGAATAACTGGTACGACAGGGCTCGGAATTATGGCTGTAGCAGGGCAAGGACTGTGCTTGGCAGGAGGGAAGAATTTATTTGTGGGAGTTGGGCTCCTCCTCTGGCCACCTTGACCAGGAGATAACATACCTCGCAGATGCGGAGGTGGAAGCGGACTCCAGTAATGAGCATTGGTTGATCCCAGCGTAAGGAGATGTTTTTGGCCTAAGGCCTCGAAGCAGGGGGTGTGATGAGTCGCTTACCTTGTAGGAGTAGTAAGTTTGAAAAGATGTAGGCAGGCGAGCTGCCGTAGGGTGGATTTCAGGTTGGGGGGAGCCAAGGTACAGTGAAGGCTTCCTGCGTCTATGGAGGAGTGGCTTATTTAAGGGTGAGAGGACAGCCTCACAGGGAAGGATAGATACTGGAGTTGATGAGATGTAATTAGTGGCCAAGTGTTGGACCTTGCTCCAAGAGAGCTCTATCTTTCCCAGTATGGTGGCGTTGGAGATGAGGATGTCTCCTCCTTGAGACAGGATAGGTAAGTGCAGGCCCATTTCCAAACTGTGGTAGAGGTAGGGGACTATATTAATACCGTTGTGGAAGAGTTGCTTAATGACACTGAAAACCCGTTGTGGAAGGGGTAGTCTTTGGGGAAAGTGAGTGGAGTTCTCCAGGGAGGGGGAGAACGAGTACCCTAGCGATTGAACTGTAGGGAAAGGACAGGTGATGCAACCATCTATAGAGACAGGGGGTAGTGATGTGGGAGAGGTAGTCGCGGGGAGTACGCCAATAAAAGAGTTGTGTTAAAAGGGACAGAGAAGGAGACAGCCAGCGGGGAGGCCTTCTTGCAGAGGCGGGTGTAGTAATACTTAGGAAGTTGTAGGGTCTACCGATATGACCCAGATCCAACAGTGACAGTAAAATTATCAACATAGGAAAACATAATCCCATTGGTGATGGATATATTCAGGGAAGATACATAAATAAGTTAGAATAAAGGGGAGATGGGAGAGCCTTGAATGCTGCTGACTTGAACAGGTAAGAAGACATTAGGAGCTCTCATGAAAACCAGGCGGCATTTGCAGACAGTAAAAATAGTGCTAACCTAAGAAGCCATATAGAGAAATAGACCTTTGGTGTGAAAAAGGGAAGATAAACAACCAGAGGGGAAATTATCAAAGCCACCCTTGATCACAGGAAGAGGGTTGAGGTCTTATAGTATGTAGGTTGGAGAATACAGACTTCATGTAAAAGGGCTGCATATGCACCGAATGTTCTAAGTCGCAGTGTTGAGCCAAACCTTTTGGGGAAGATGTGGCCGACCTTGGGGGAGATAAGAGACAGGCGGGTGGTTATAATCATCTCCAGAATCTTGTAAACTGTTTCTAGGCCGACAAGGACTCAAAAAAGTAATGACTATTGTAATCAGACTTATCAGGCTTAGAGAGGACGATCCTGTCGGCCTTTTAGAGGAAGGGACGCTGGAAACCTTTGGTCCAGAGATGAGAATAAGGGAGGTGAGGAAGAGAGGGTTGATGAGAACGGCCTTTTACGAGATAGTATAGGGGTCAGGTGAGGGCCAGGGGGGAAGTATTGGAGGACTTGCACAGGGCCCAGGTGACATCCGGAATCTGTAGAAGGAGAAAATCCTGAAATGCGCGGATAATTGACAGTGTAGTTTAAGGTTCCTCGGGGTGGTAAAAATGATACAAGAGGGAGATAATAACCTCTGCTGGAGAGGAAGTGTTGGGGAAATGGGGGAACCGGTGAAGAGTGCTGCCTCAGGGAATTCAGCTGGGTACTAGTGCGACTTTCAGTCAAGAGAGGAGAGAAAGTATTCCAATATGTTGCTTAGGCCTTTTAGAATCCATGAAGTATGCAAAACATGAGGCAACCCCATGGTCCGATAGTGTCTGGGACGGAAACAAGCCTCATATCCTCGCTTCTCTGGTCAAAGCCTAGCAGGGCAGTAACAACTCAGTTTTCCACCAGAGCTTTGACCTGAACCAAGGAGGTTGTTAGGGGCTGTTTTAATATAAGAGAGAGGTAAGTATAGTCAGGTGGCGATGAAACCAGCTACTGATGCAGGCAAAGGTAGGAAGTGTGAGAGGTTGTGGGACAGACAGGTCCTCAATTAGAAGTGGGTAGGCAGATCAAGCAGTTGTAGCCCAGTGTCGGGTAGGGTCAGGTTAACCTAGGAAGGGTGTTACAAGCATGATTGTGATCGGAACATGGTGACACCTGGTAGGTGTGAGGGTGATGTCCTAGGAGCAATTAAAGTGCATGTGAGAGGAATTTTCTATGACAAGGTCCAGGACCGCTGGCCTGGTAGTGCCATTGAAGGGGAAACAAGTAAATATACCTAATATATTTAAAAGTAAGTATCCTAGCTCAGAGGGTAAGTCAAAGTATAGGGAGTATAAGTTGAATTCAGAATAGGTAAGGACACTCAAAGGGTCAGACACGGGATTACATAGGTTAATATCCCCAACCATCATTGTAGAAAAAGAATGATCCCTAAAGTGGGAGGTAGAGATATTTTTCGGAGATGGGCCTATATGCCAGTAGTGCAGCAAGGATTATCCATATGAAAGACCTTATAAGCTGAATTGAGAATTCATGAAGAGGAGTAAATGTAAATTGCCAAAAGGTGCTAGAGGTCGAAAAAAACTGGTTGTAATGCAAAGGCCTGCATAAGGCCAAGGGGAGCATAAATAAGAAGCCTAGGTTTGGCACCATTAGTGGCAGGAAGGGAAAAGACTTATAGATGGAAAATAAAGGTAGGGCCCATTGAAAAGTTTAGGGTGATTTAGGGTAATCTAAAGAGTTGCGGTCGGCATGTCCTAAAGCCTATTAAATAAGGAAAGACACACATTCATTATCACCGGGTTGTTGTGCTATGTGAGGATGAGGTTTGCAGATAACACCCAGGGCGCCAGGTGGGAACTGGTGCTAAAGAGCTACAGCATGGGCTCTCAGGTGTACCAGCCTATGGGAATGCTTGGTATGGGGTGATGAGATCCTTGTAACCAGTTGGAGCTGATGGAGTTCTCGGTGGGATATGTCCGAGTGGTGCATCTTGATCCCTGTGATCAACTGGTGCATCAACATCCTCTAGCCCAGGGGAAGTTCTTGGTCAGTGAGGGAAAGAGCGTTTGAAGGGCATGACTGGTCAAGGGAAGTATGGGGTCCTGCATAGCTAGAACACATGAAGCGTGACATAGGACAATATGCAGCAATTGACTTGGTGTTCCCTCATTTGGGGGAGTGTAACGGGGCACCCTGTATGAAGATGGATCCAAAGGTTGCCACAGCTCTAAAAACTCAAAATAAAGTTCACAAAAGGTCAAGATATAGATTATTGACTCAAATGATAAACCTTGATAGCATTAAGAGGAAGCTTTAGTCAATTAAAGTTCTTCTCAAAAGGATGGTTCCTAATTAGAATTGAGTGCTGATCGAGTTTATTGGAGTAGAATTATAAAGCCCATTGACACCAATCCCTTCTCCGACCATAAATTAGCATGCTTCTCCACTCAAGGTTTATAAACGGTGACTTCCTCAGGGCTCGATTCAGCAGTCTGCAGATCGCAAGGATATGGAGAGTCCACCAATCTGTAATGGGGGCACCCTATAGGAAGATGGATCCTAAGGTTGCGACCGCACCAAAAGACTCAACGCAAAGTTCACAGAAGGTAAAGATAAAATAATTGAATCAAATGATAAAACTTAATATCGTTAAGCCAGAGCTTCACTCAATTCAAGTCTTCTCGAGAGGATCGTTGGTGATCAGAGTAGAGTGCCGTTCGCGTTTACTTAAGTAGAATTATAAAGCCAACGACAGCCATCCCTACTCCGACCGTTAAGAGAGCTCCCTTCTCCACTCAGGGATCATCTGACACATGGCCGTTCCGGAATTAACTTCAGGGCCTGTGGATCGCGCGAATAAGTTGAGTCAGTTCAATCATAGAGGTTGTCTGCAATGCATATTGATTATGCCTGCAGTAGAGAAAAACCTTTCCGATCGCGATCTTGTCAATGGCCAACTGACAATCCGACTTTGGACCCAAACCTAGGTATGAGACTCAGTAGCCCTGTGGCTTTTTCCATCTAAGCAAGCACTGCAGTCAACTGTGTCTACTTGGCCTATCGGCAGCTTTTCTTGTGACTGCATAGCTCCCCCGATAAGTGTCTTTACTAAGTTGGCTAAATAGGCGCTACCTATAGCCAACCGTTCAGGGATCAACTTAGCCGTGATAAGACTGAATGCCTCTTAGAGTCCTGTAACGTCCCTCAGTAATGGTATAGCGCCTGGGCTATCGTTGTGTAAGTAGTAGAGCTTTATCCGGACAAACTTCCGTTTATCCCAGACTCTCAGATCCCTATTCCGGGGGACCCCCATACATCCCATTAGGATTATAGGCCCCTAGAGTACCCTCGTAAGGCCATCTGATGTCAATACTAACAACTTGCCCGGGTCGGCCGTCGCCCACCCCTATATATATCCTGCGGACAGCATCTGGTCGGTAGGACGTCAGTGACGTATACGGGGTTTAGCTGCCACCTTCGATTTCTAAGTTTTGTTAGGCTTTTACCAACTATCACCCTTTCCCAACCGTCGCAAGGGGCGAATGTGGGAGCCGCAAGTGGGTGTTGGACGCGCCAAAATCACTCCAACAACCCTGGGGTACTTGCAGTAGAATTTCGCGTCTCGCGTAACGTTTGGGGAGGGTAACTTGAGGTGTACGATTTCACCCGCGATCCCCAAGGTAGGGTAACTGGGCCCTATCATGGTGCAAAACGCTGCTGAAGTCTGTGTAACGCCCCTTTGCGTCACCAGAAGGTTCTGCGTAACTGACCTATTTGTTACACGCGATTCCCTGTTCTAGAAACACCTGGTTACGCGAATGTAGCATGCCTGGCGGCGCCTACATTGCTTACCATGTTTTCCTAGGGTTCCCTGGTACCCTGCCTAGGTGGTTACCCTGCCTAACTGAGGAGATGGGTTACCCTATCTAAAGGGTTACCCTGCCTAAATATGCTTCCGGGAGACCCTACTCAAAAGGGTTACCCTGCCTGATTGTAGCTCCGTGTTACCCTGTCTAGCGGGGTTACCCTACCTAAGTGTGCACCAAGGTTACCCGGCCTTGCTGGGTTATCCTATCTAACTAGGTACCTAAGTACCCTTTCTTCTTGAAAGGTACTTATGGTTGCTATGTCACTTTGCAGGTGTCTGGTACCGTTCCTGTTCACGTCCTAGTAGGACCACAGGCTGGGCTGCGGTTCGGTAAGCTATACCAACTGATCTAGGGGTCGTTACACTACTCCCCTCTTCTATAAGTCTGTCCTCAGACTTAGTTTTCTTGTGTGGGCTGATTTTTCTCCCACTTAACCGCTTTTCAGGTACTGTTCATACACGATGATCCCTTGGCTTAGCAGGATACCGGTCATGAAAACGCAGCAATGCCTCGCCTGCGGTTCCTTCCAACATCTCAAACGGCTCCCATGAATTTTCTTCACTGCCATACCCTTCCCACAACACCAAGTATTGTACAAACCGGTGTGGGAATTTTGCTTTCATACTTCCATACCACCGGCTCTCTACTATGGCTCTTACTATTGGCTGGGCTCCGAATCAACGATGTCAGGTTCTGGTATGGTTTTAGCAGGTCTGCCTACCAGATCCTCACGGTAAGGTTCCAGAAGTCCCACATTGAAGACTGGATGGATTGTCCACTATGCAGGCAGCTGTAGCTCATAAGCACGTGTCCCTATTTTCCTCTTAACTACAAAAGGTCCAAATCTCTTGAAGTCTAGTTTCTCGATAGGTCGCTTAGTGCGAATGTTACATCGGTCCAACATAACACGATCTGCCTTCTTAGCTCTGCCTTGAACAACATCCTCCAGGGTGACATACTCTGGTGATGGAAGACGCTTCTGGTCATGCCAATTCCGCTGTCGTTCCTGGGCCCTTTGTAGTGTCTCTCGAATATCTTGCCATGTACCCTCCCAATCCTTGACTTCAAGTTCACTGTTTGGGTGAATACTTTGATGTTCAGACACCGCCCTGGACCAATTGGTCCATGGCACAAAACCCGTAGTTCCCCTCGAAGAGTGAGACCTTTGACGACTCGGATACTGACGTATTGTATGCGTGCTCCGCTAAGGGTAGCAGTGCAGCCCA
>QFET01015475.1:0-15768 GCA_003316355.1 Tuber calosporum | reverse complement strand
TAGTCATGTGTGCAAAATCAACTCATACTATCCTCATGACTCACAAGTGTGCGTCATGCGCGAAACCCACATGACTCTAAAGTGGTCATGTGTGCGAGATCCTCGTAAGCCTCCCAAGGCTTACTCTGCTTTTCTGTCCTTCCTGCCTAGCGCTCTTCTAGGCAATCGTGACACCCACTTCCATTTTGCATTTTTCTTTGTTAGATTGTATAGAGGTTTTGCAGTCCTGCTAAACCCCTCAATGAATCTTCGGTAAAAGTTGCAAAATCCCATGAATCTTTGGATATCGGTTTTGTTCTTCGGAATTGCCCATTCCCATATGGCTGATGTCTTGATAGGATCCATCCGGACTCCTTCTTGGTCAATAATAAATCCTAAGTATTCCACTTCTGTTTTGTGGAATTCGCACTTTATTGGCTTGATTCTCATTCCGGATTTTCCAATCACTTCCAGGATTTTTCCCACGTCTTTCTGGTGCTGTTCCATCGTTTCTGAGTACACCAGTACGTCATCCAAATATACTATGCAGCATATGTCCAAGAATCGGTGTAACGTTTGATTGATCCATCTCTGGAGTGTTGCCGGTGCATTGGTCAAGCCAAATGGCATTACCAAGTATTCGTAAGTTCCGTATCGTGTCGCGAATGTAGTTTTCCATTCATCTCCGTTCTTGATCCATACGTTGTGGTATGCATCTTTAATATCCAGCTTCGTAAAGTATCGGGCACTATTTAGCCTATCCAAGGCTTCGCCGATGAGTGGCAGTGGGTTCAGATCTTTTTTCGTGACTTCATTAAGTCCTCGGTAATCCACGCATAGACGTAATTTTCCGTCCTTCTTCTTGACGAAAAGGATGGGTGCTCCTGTTTCCATGAAGGAGTCTCGTATCCATCCCCATTCCAGATTCTGTTTCAAATAGCTTCTCAATTCTTCCAATTCCGCCGCTCCTAGTGGATACAACCTTTTTGCTGGGATTGTCTTTCCCTTTTCAAGGTTAATCTCGTGGTCCACTCCTTTTCTGTAAGGCGGTAATGTGGTTTTTTCTTGCTCTTCGAATAGATCCAGGTATTGGTGATATACCTCTGGTATCATTTGTTCCAAGGGTTCTTTTCCTTGATACTTTTTGGCCTTATTGGCCAGCTCAGTACTGACATTCATTGCCTTCAAATCGCATTGGCCGTCCTCCTGGTTCCACTTTAGAATGCCTGTGATCTGTCCACTTCTGTAGAACTCCCCAAAGGCTTGGGCCGAGATCTCGCAGATCTCTATTCGTTTCCGGTCCTTTTTTGTTACTTCACGGATACCTTCTGATTCGTTTCTGTCCCGGCCTTTTTGGTGGTCCGTACTTCCGAATCCTTTGTCTTCTCGTTCAGTCTTTGTAAGTACTTCGACTTCCTTGCATTCCCCGTCCAGGTATCTCTCACATATCAGTTGTGCTATCCTGTCACCGGAGTTGACTGTGTAGTCTTCGTCCCCGAGGTTCACCATTACTACCTTCAGTTCACCTGTATAATCCGCATCTATTACACCAGCGTTGGTTGTGAGCCTGTTCTTGACTGCTAACCCGCTTCGTGGTGCAATGCGCCCATAAGTGCCCTGTGGTAATCTGATGGCTATTCCCGTTCGGATGACTTCTTGCCCTTTGGCTCGTATCGTTGCTCTTTCGCTAGCGTACAGGTCGTGTCCTGCCGCCCTCAGTGAGCCTCTCGTAGGCATTGTTGCCTCTTTAGTCAACCTTTTGACTTGGATCTGTTTATCCGTTTTTGCCTGAACCGTTGAGAACTTCATATCTAAGTTCTCCTCAAGGGCTTCCGCTTCTGGGACTGTAAAGACCCTCGGTGACTCTTTTAAACACCAGGTCGTGCATCTCTCACTATCAAATGTGATGGTCCCCTTTCCCCAATCAATTGAGGGGCTATGTTCTCTCAACCATGGCATTCCAAGAACTGCTTCATGGTTTTGTAAATTTGCCAGTTGGAAGGTAATCATTTCCCTATGGCTACAGATATCCATAGGTACTGTCGTCGTATGAGTAACTGGACCCATCGCGTTGAGTTTGCCATCTGCCAGGTAAATCTGTCGTTGTTGTCTGGCTTTCGCTATAGGCATGCCGTACTTTTCGCATACCTCCTTATCAATAAAGTCCTCAGTCGCTGCTGAGTCAATCATTCCGTTAATGCAGATAATCTTGTCCCTGCCATGTAGTCGCATTTTTACCATGATATGGTCGTTTTCGTGTTCCTGTGATTTTAGTGCCGCATAGAAGTTTCGTAACTCAATGGGTTTCTTTTTCCCCTTGTCCCTCAGACCATTGCTTACTGGGGACCGTCGTCTTTTTCCTCTTCGTTCTTTTCGGTTTCGAGATCCATTTCGCGGATTGTTGTTCTTTGTTTCCATCGTGGGTTCTGAACCCTACTGACTGTCCTTGCTGGGTATTCTTTTTCGTCTTTTGGGTTGGTGCAGTTTCTCATCATGTGTCCTGGCTTAGCACATGCCATACACAGATTGTTGTTTCTTCTCCTCCAGTATTCGTTCTTTGATATGTTAAGAGCTTGTCTTCGCCTAGTCGCATCTAGGTCCATTGGATCTCCCCGAGACTCCTGTATCCGTTGGGTCTTGAAGGTGCCGTCGTAGTTTCTGGAGTTGTCGTATGTTTTGGTCTTTGACCTTCCTTGCATGTGTTTGATAACGTCTAAGCGGTTTTCTTGATTAATGGCCCATACCGCTATTTCTTCAGTCGTCATGAAGTCATGAGCCCTCATGGCTCAGGCGTTCTGGATTTCTTCATGTAAGCCTCTTAGAAAAGCCCTTCCCAAGGTTGCTTCGTCGTATTCTGCCTCTGTTGCCAATGGTCGTAACTCGTTCCAGAAATCCGTTACATTCCGGCTCCCTTGCTTGATTTTCTCGATTTTATTTCTTGCCGTTTCCCTAGCATCCATTTCGCCGCATTGGATGTGTAGAGTGGCTTGAAAATCTACCCAGTTATTCAATTTGTCTGGGGTCTTTCCTTCCACATATGGAGTAATCCATTTGCCTGCTGATTCTCTTAGTAGGGATTTGGCGAAGTCCACTTTTAATCCGTCTTCGTTTTCTCCCCATACTAGTGCTGTGTAGTACACTGCAAGTTGGACTAGCCATGCTCGCAGTTTGGTACTGTCTCCTGTAAACGTATCCGGGGTTTTGATTTTTGGTCTCCGCACCGTCTGTTCTTGTCGATTTTCCTGAACCGTTCTGATCAACTCTGGGAGTTGTTCTCTCGTGAGACTTATCGTATCCGCTGGTCCTGCTACCCCTGACATACTGTGTATTGGGGATGCTCCTGAGCTTACTGACCCTGATCTTGATCTTGCTTCCGGGGTGACCTGGCTCGCAGGTCTTGGGGATCCTTCTCGCGATATCTCACCTAAGGCTTGTCCAAGTTCTGCTTGTAGTCCTAAGAGAGTCTGTGGATTGTCGAAGTCTGGTACTTCTGTATCTGTAGGTGAATCCGTTTTGTATTCATTAAGTGTCGCAAAAGACGCAACCAAATGTTACCAACCTATCCTTAGTCTGCCGGACAAGGCACACTATCTTCTTTAACAGCAACAGGTAACGATACGTACCGCTCATCTTACCGTTCTTCAGGTCTTGTAGCCTTATGTCGCCTAGGGAACGCAGAGTCCTTTCACTCCTAGCCCGTGCGACTGCTTAATAGCTAGCTCTCTGTGTCCGTGACCCTCCTTATATAGGTGCTCTTCCCACAACCCTAACCCTGGTGACTTTACTATGAGTCACCCCTTTACTATGACTGCCGTATAAGTCATAGTATAACAAACATCCTATGACACACGATTTGAGTCATAGTATACAATCCCCATAGTATCCAATTTCCATAAAAGGTCATGTGCGCTAATCGCGTTACATGCATGAAACCCCTGACTCATACTTGTAGTCAGGTGCGAAAGTCATAACATCATATGTCCTCACAATTGTGAGTCCTGAAACCAAAACCATAATCAAATCAAACATCATAATCATAAATGATCTCACAAATCGTGAGTCATGTAAAACATTCCATATTGCTAAGTCACGATTTGTGACAACGCTTTTTGGATCCTATGGATCCTGGGCTCAGAAGAAATGTGGAACTACAAAAAAGAAATACCATACCTGAAATCAAGTTGTCCAACCGGCAGAGAGATATGATGCAACAATGTTCATAACAGGAGCCTATGGGACTAGCGGCACCTCCTCCACCACCTCCAGAAATAAGTCAAACAAAGCTAGAAACTCTTCACAACAAACCAGCAACAAGCCTGCAGGAAAAGGCAAAGCTCCAGCAAGAAATTCGACCTCTGCCAAGCATAAGAAGCCATGCAAGCAGGACATGGATCGACACAAGAGAGAAGGACCCTGATACTACTGTGGAGAAGTAGGACATGTGGCAAATGATTGTCCAAAGAAGTAAATCAAGTCCAATCATGTCAGTGTCACCCAGGACACCCCCGATAGCGATGAAGAGCACTATGAGGCAAACAGCCATGACACAGAAGAGTTGGATGGAAGGAATACCATCATACCCTACAAGACTACTGTTGGTGCCCCTAAGGAAGCGGCCTGGCCATTCCAAGCATTAGAATTCACAATGCTAGTCAACAAAAAACCCACCTGGGTCCTAGCAAACACAGGAACCACTGGCAGTACCCTAATCACCAATCGCTTTGTTACAACAAACAATATCCCTTATACCAATAAGAAGACGCCTACAACACTCAAAATGGCAGTCAAAGGATCCCGATCAAGCAGCAATTACACCTGGATCTCAGATATCGAAATTGGAAGCTTGAATGTACACAAGATACATATGAGAGTCACTCCAGTAACAGATTTTGATATCCTACTCAGTATGGATTACCTTATATGCTTTGGAGCAGTCATAGACAGACAGAAAAATACCCTCTACTTCCCTGACCACAAAGTCAGAGTAAACTGCAATGGGAACAGCACCCAGCCTCGCTCCTTGATGGCTAAACAGGAAAATATAACAGATTTCCTCTAAATGTTCCCTCTAGTTTTTGTCACAGAAATACCAGAAACCCAACTACCATTACAGTGCTTTAACCATCAGATCATGATCAAGGACCAAGACCTTTATATCAAGATGCCAACCTTCAAGACCCATTAAAAAATGGTCCCTATATTCAAGGGATGAATAGAAAAGCAAATCAGGGCTGGGATACTCAACAGATCACAAACTCCAGAAGGCACCAGCATGTTCATTCAGGGGAAACCTGAAGGCAGGATAAGACGATTAGTGGTTCTTCGGTACAGGAATAAGAACCTTAAGAAGGACGAAGCCCAAATCCCTAATCAGCAACTCATACTCAACACTGTGGGCAGAGCCAAATTCCGAAGCAAGATTGACCTCAGTGATTACAACTTTCAGACCAGGGTTGAGCCTGAGGATGAAAAGTATAACACTTTGAGGACACCCTTTGGATACTTCGCCTGCAAAGTAATGCTGCAAGGAGATACTAATGCCCTAGAAACTTTGATGAGGGTTATAGAAGATACACTATTAGAAGAGTTAGAAGTCTTTGTAGGAGTATATATTGACGATATCCGGATATAGAGCGATACACACCAAGACCATATCAAGCATATCAAAGCTGTTTGCCAGAAACTGCAAAAAGTGCAGCTATATGCCAACCCAAAGAAGCATGTTTTCTTTGCACAAAAGCTTGATATCCTAGACCACCTTATTGATCACAAAGACATTCACCCACCACCAGAGAAGATCAGAAGCGTAGAGGTCTAGACAAGGCCTCAGAACAAAACGGAACGTCTGCGCTTTAGTGGGATGATTAATTATATCTTCCTGTTCCTCCCACACATCGCCACCATTACTGCATCACTTACAGATCCCACCTGCGATGCTGAATGGATATGGACACACTTAAAGGAAGCAGTCTTTCAAGCAAGAAAAAGGCGGCGAAAAATCATCAATTTCTTAAACCTATTGACTATACCAACCCAGAACCAATTTGGCTATTCACCGATGCATCTCCTACCAGCAGTGGCACTTGGATAGGCCAAGGACCAACCAGAGACACAGACAGACTGGCAGCATTTCATTCCAGGAAACTGTCAGCCTCACAGAGTAACTACCCCACGCACCAACAAGAAACGCTTGCAATAGTTGAGGCTGTACAAGCCTTCACCCACCTGTTGTCCCACACAAAGTTCACCATAGTTAACGACCATGAGAGTCTTACCAAGCTCATGACACAGAAGAATCTTAGTGAGCGGCAGCAGATATGGATTATGCATCTTAGCCCCTTTGATTTTAAAATAGAATATATTCCTAGAGCTTCTAATTTTCTGGCAGTCTATCTATCTAGAATTCATAAGACCAATTCAGGGCCTGAACATATAATACTACAGGACCCCACCTCCGAAAATTCAGATCTCCAAAACCACAATTCCAATCATATTCAAACCAACTACACTTCTTCATCATACTAAAGCCTAGATTCCGACAGCGAAATGGAAACCATTGAAGACACACAGCACTCTCCATCCCTCACTACTCGGGAATCTATCTACCGCTCCTCCACAGACTATTTAGCAAGCAAAGAGATAGCTGCCAATGCAGTCACTTGCTCCCTAAAGCGCAAGAATAGGGCTAGCAGCAACAATAGCAGCATCCAGGCAGGCAACTCTTGGGGAGACAAAACTACCTTGAACCTTCACTAGACTTGAGAGGAACGAAGCCATTCCGCGCTCTCTTGGACTGCCTGCTATGATGACCAGTGCATTACACACAGAGACAGCAAAGAAGCCAATGGATATTTCCCCAGGGACCCTGAAGAGCGAAAGCAAGCAAAGAAAGTGAAAATAACATCAGATGCCTCAATGGACAGTAGCCCCCCTGTATCAAATGATAGCTCTATGTCCCTATCATCACCAGGAAACAAATACCTCAGACTTGCAGATATGTTAACTCCAGCCTCCCCACCTACGGCTTCACCAGCCTCGCCAGCTTCTAGACCCCTCTATAGCAATCCTAGAGCTTTCTCGAATTCTACATAAACTGACAAGGCCCAGACCTTTCTTGGTACCCTCCATTCATCCCTCATGGAAAAACTCCGCCTAGCTGTCATTGAAGCTCTCCAGAATGACCCTCAACCTGCGAGTCCTTGAGACCACTGACAAGCTACACTATTCAATCCAGGATGGCCTTCTCATAGCTGACAATACCAATGGCTATTCTAACATCTATATCCCTATGAGACCCTTAGAGAGGGGAGTATCTCTGCAGGATTTGATCCTTAAAACAGTTCATGAAGGCCTAGGACATTTCTCAGCTGACAAGTCCTACAAGTACGCTGCTTGTTTCGTCTGGTGGCCTCCGATGCGCCAGGTCTTTATAGCCTACTGCCGCTCTTGTGATCAATGTCAGATCATCCAGGAGCCAACCACACTTCCGGCGGGTAGATCTCTAGACCTGCCAGCACCTGACGAAGCCTACCAATCCCTTGCCATCAATTTCGCTGGCCCTTTCAATAAATCAAACAACCACACTACTATCATGGTTATTATCGATCGCTTTACCTCCTACATGCATCTTATACCACTACAGGACTCTGCCACCTCAAAAAAGTATTCAGCAAGCTCCAGAAGACGATATTTGATGTTCATGGACATCCCCTAAGCATAGTACTGGACCAAGACTCCCACTTTATCTCTGAGTTCTGGTCTCCAATGATGAAGTCAATGGGAATCCAGGTCTGGATGGCAATTCAATACCACCACCAAACCAATGGCCAGGTAGAGCGCCGGATTCGCAGCCTTAAACAGATGATTAGGAACTTCATCAATAGAAGATAGAACAACTGGTCCAATGCCCTCCCAGCGATAGCAGCCGCCATGAATGGCGCCCCCCATGATTCCTTAAGAATATCTCCATACCAAGTACTCTATGGACGCCCTTGGAAGCGCTTCAATCCTGTCCTCAGATCCGCCAGCAAAGTACCAGCAATTGACGAGATCTTGAATACTCATGAAGCCACCAGGATGGAAGTTGATATGGCAAGAAAGCATGCCACATTCCGGCAGACTGTCCAAGCAGATAAAAGAGGAACCCCTATCGAATACCATTTAACATTGGTATCAGAGTCTTTGTTAGAGGACGCCCTTACACCTCTATCTCTGGATGATCCAAGAAGCTAGAGCTATGCTGGTTTGGACCCTATAAGGTCCTAGAGCATGACTCTAGTAGCGATAACTACAAGCTTGAATTGTCTAAGAGAATGGAGCGCCGGAAGCCATACTTTCACATCTCATGCCACAAGGAATACTATGAGAACGATCCCAATAGATGTGCATCCAGGAGGATGGATAGGCCGGCCCCTATACTCATCAACAATGCAGAAGAATGGGAAGCAGAGGAGATACTGGATTATCGCCTACAGAACAACAGAATCAAGTTCCTGGTACACTGGAAAGGGTATGAAAGGACAGATGACTCTAGGGAACCTATCGAACACCTGGAGAACTCAATGGAAATTATAGTGGAATACTGGCAAGAAAACTACAGTACAGAACCGATGCCTAATATCACCTACCACTATGTCCGGACCACTTGGGAGCCTATGTAAGTTTCTACAATCCCTTGTCCCAGAACCATAGAACTCAACAATTTCAGGCGGCCCTATAACGATGAGGAATACGATTCTGCAGGTTCTGATGATACCTACTTTAACACTGATGATGATTCTATGCTCTGGCCTTGGGAGAGTGGCGATGAGGCCTAAGGCCTTGGGAGAAGATAAGTTTTGTTCAGATATGGGCAATGTAACATGTCTACATGTTCCGGTACCTCTATTCACACTCGCGTTGGCCTTTCCTTCTTTAGATTACTTTCCTTGGATTAGATTTCTTTTGTTTTTAATTTCCCTTCCGGAATCTCTAGATTCCGGTGCCCTGATTACAGTATGCTTTGGAGGATCGGCAGGATTGTGCCCCATGAGTTCCAAGGGAAGGAACAGGTCATGTATACCAGCAGTAGGATAGAGGCAGTGTTGTGGGATACCCCCAGGCTTTCCAGGACTCTGGCTTGGCCACAGGATTCCGGTATCTGTACACCCACCGGTAATGATAGTGGCTGCGGGTTTCCAGAGTCTCAGCTCTTGCAGGAAACATTTTATCTATTTAAGAGTGGTCTCCTGGCTAGCGGGAGACATCAGACTTCAGACAGATGCCCTGACAGTGAATACACTTGGTTGAACAGCGATCCTATTATTCTCGTTCGCTTTATAAACCATTCTATTGTACTCCCCTTGTCTTCGCCTCTCAGCGGTCTCCCTTAGATACCAAAGTGATAGCAGGCTACCGCTGAGGCTCTATTGTATAACCGTTTACAGAGGCTAGCTCCTGTGACAGTCCCGAACCCATTTGGGAACATACGTGGCAAAGATATGTTATAGGCCTGGGAAAGGAAACTATTTAGCAGAGGTACTTTCCCACCTTTATGAGCAATTTGATCCACAACCAAACTACCCTCAAGACCCTACCAATGAATAAGATTCAAACCGCTACAATATACCTTTCACCTCCTCAAATATGTCCCGTTTTGAACCACTTCCTATTGTAGAACCACCTCTATCTGATAACTCTGCTTGTTCTGTCAGGGCAGAAAATGATTGTGGAGACCGAGTCACTAAAGAAATCAGCCATGATGAGAGAAACCATGCGGCCATGCACTGGAGTGCATGCTATGATCGGCATTGTACCATTGAAGCAGACAAGTAGCTCAGAGACAAGATAGTTCTACCAGAACTGTTCTCAACCTACAAAGAAAGGAAACCATCTTGTTACCCCCACGACTAGTACTAGACCTGGAAGCAGTCAAGTGACATTTGAATGAACAACTAAGCGATATGAGTTCTGCATACCAGGACCATGAGAGTCCTTACTATGAGCAGGCCATGGAGCCTAGGCAGCCCCAGTACTCCAACACGGCACTCGGCCAACCAAGGCTTATACTAGTCCTTGAACCACCTACCCTCCCTCATCACCAGCGTACCCTCTATGAGCTCTATGAGGATGAGGAGTATTGGAAATCCCAAAGGCTACTCAGCATGGTTTTTTTATTTCTTCTATTATTATATTTTCCATTCTCGGTCCTCTGTCCACAGTCCTCTGTCCACGGTCCTCCGTCCACAGTCCTCTGTCCACAGTCCTCCGTCCACTATCCTCCGTCCACTATTCACCACCCTACCATCCACCATTCACATTCCACCATCCACCATCCACCGTCCACAGTCTACCAGACTCAATCCAGCGTCCTTAGTCCTCCATCCATCATCTGCCGTTTGTTCAAGGTTCGTCCCATCGCATGAAAGAAGCCGTTTATTATCCGCCGCCCGTCTTTTGTGTGCCACACCTCGTTTGTTCGCCATTCGCGGTGGACAGTTCTTCCACCGCTGTAGCCGTTCTGATTGAGCATTCTAGAGCGGGAAATGTGTTTGCGCATATGGGAAGAAAGGCCATAGGCCGTGGTTTGTCTTTCTGTTCATTTCTTTGTTAGTAATAAGAGATGTGGAGAAGGGAAGCGGGAAATACGGGATATTGTAACAGGAACGGGGTCAAAGGTCGATGGAAGGTGTTGCTGGTTCTTTTGTCTTTTCTTTGTTAGCGGGAACGAGTCAGAAAGGAGAGGGTCACTTGCCAGAGAGTTCTTTTGTCTTTCCTGTGTTGGTATGGGAAGGGTAGAAGGAGGTGTGGGAAGGAAGTGCAGAGAGCGGCGGCGTTCTTTCTAAGGAAGCGGAGAGTAGTTGGAGCTAAGCGGGAGTGATACGGATGGTGGCTATACACTGATGTTTGTCTTTCTGCTCTTTGTTAGCATGCGGATACAGAAAGAAGAAGCAGACTTGCTGCTAAAGGTTATTTTGTTGCTAGAGGCTCTTTTGTCGCTGTTGTTTCTTTTACGACCAGATGGAAGCCAGAAACCGGGCATGCGGCCATAGGCCGCCCTGTGTGATTTCTGTGTTTTTTTTTTTTTTCTCCTTTGTCAGTAAGAGAGCACGGAAGAGAACTGGGTGACCTACTTTGATGAGAAAAGATCGGTGTCACTATCACTAGGATAGATGGATATATCATGGTCATGTTTTCCCTAGTTAGTTGAGTGTGTGTGTGTGGACATGCAAGAGAGAGAACGAGCAGAGAAAATCTTTTACCCCTTTGTTGTGCATACTTTGGCATTTTCTGCATACCTTGGCATTTCGTTACATGTGAGTGACCGGTGGTGATCGTGGGCACTTAAAAGGGAGAAGGAAGTACCACGCCTGAAGGGAGTACAGGATGAACAGGATATGGCAGCGGTGGTGGCAGAGATAGGTAGCCAATGGAGAAGACAGACGGTAGAAGCCTATAGGAACGATAACCTGTACAAACAACCTCTGATGCTAGCAGCACTGCAAGAGGTGGCAAGCTATCCCACTATAGGATTAGTGATGGAGTAATGTCTGCAACAACCAGCTGTGGTCAAGATTACCTATACATACCTAAGGGACATGCAGTGAATGGGGTGATGCTCAGAGAGATCGTTATTGATTAGATTCACAAAAGAGAACATCACAGCACAGATAGGAACCTATGCTATGCTACAGAATATATATTCTGGGTCAAGATAAGGAAGGATTTTCGAGGCTATGTTCGCTAATGCGATTTATGCCAAAGGAAAAAGGAATGCAACAAGATACCAGAAGGAGACGAACAGTCTACGCCAGTACCCTCCGAGATATTCACCTCCTATGCTATCACCTTTTCTGGACCATTCAACAATTCTGGAAAGAACAGGTATGAGACAGTACTAGTAGTTGTCGATAGGGCAGTTGGATTAACTTAGTTTATTACTACGTATTCAAACAGTCAAGCAATGGAGACCCTGGCCCTCCTCCAGCACCATATCTTCACTCCACATGGAGTACCCTCTTCGATTATCAGTGATGCTGACCCATGTTTTATCTCACGATTTTAGGCTCAAAGCATGAAGTCTTTGTGCATCGAGCACATCAAGGCAGTACCTGAACACCATAAGACCAATAGCCAGGTTGAGACCAATAGCCAGGTTGAGAGAAAGATTAGAGAACTTAAGACCGCCTAAAGAAATGTTGTTAACAAGCGCCAGAACAACTAGTTACTTGCACTTCCAGAGTTAGCAGCCTACGAGAATGCAGGATATTCTGCTGTACTTAACCTGTCACCATACAAAGCAGTGTATGGACAAGATTAGTCTTTGCTGTCAACAATCAGAGTCAGAAACACCCAGGTTCCTGCCTCTGATGACTTCCTGAACAGACACCATGAATTGAAAAATGAGGCCTATCAATGTGTCAAGATGGCAAGATTTAGTAGTACCAGGATGGCAGCAAGGAAAAGAACCACCCACAAACCCATTGATGTGGGTGAACGATTTTTGGTCTGGGGAAACCTTTTCGCTATGGAATCTGGTAGAAGCAAGAAGCTGGAACCTAGATGGCGAGGAACTTTTGAGGTCTTGGAATACGATTCCTATACACAAAACTTGACAGTCAAGATGGACACAAGGATTTAATGACACAAGGAAACAGTATTGCATTGCTCTACGGTTAAGAAATACATGGAAAATGATGATAATAGGTTCCCTGGCAGGGCCTATGTGAAACCAGCACCCATCCAGGTTGAAGAGGTACCGGAAGGGGAATTGAACAAGTGTTGTATCACCGCCAGCACTTTGGACGAGACCTTTCCTTATTAAGCAGAAAGGTTATGCGGATTCTGAAAACAGCTGGGAGCCTGTTGAGTGATTGGGGAACACTATAAGCCTTGTGCAGGAATGGTGGACAGATAACTGCCAAGGCAACGAGTTTCTTATCATTACAAGATATATCGATATTCGATAGAGACCTAAGCCACTAGTCTATGGAGAGTTTGCTGATCAAGGAAAGTTGGACGATGGATTTTGGAAACCCTACTTGGAAACCAACTATGACACTTATGGAGTCTCAAATGATGCCAAGGTTATCAAGCCTTGGTTTTGATTTTCATGATTAGGGATATTGTTTTTTAGTTTTGTTGTTGGAAACAGTGGTTTTATTTCCAGGGTATAACCGCTATTGGGTACTATTGTTAAGGCTAACAAGACTAATGGAAACTAGCAGGACTAGTAAGGGGTTAGTTTGTTTTATGATTAGTTTCAAGGATCATTTGATACTTAGTTTGTTTTATGTTGGGTTTCATGTATCAGGCTGATACTCAATATATTTTATGTTTTGTGTTATGTATCAGGATGATACATATTTTGTTTGCAGTACCGTTTAGGTGCATGAGGTATTTATTTTATTGGAGGACTTTACAAGGGGAGCTTGGTTATATCTGTTGATTGGAAATCAAATGAAAGGATATGGAAAGCTTTGGAAAAGCGAGATCATCTATGTAAAACTGCCACTCTGGAGCAGAGAGATGGCAGACTCGACAGACAGAGTTTTCAATATACTTGGTTGATGTAACAGGCACTAGCCTGTGTGAACGGTTATACAGTAGAGCCTAAGCAGTAGCCTGCTATCCTTTAGTATCTAAGGGAGACCTGGTTAGAGGCGAAGACATGGTGAGTACAATAGAATAGTTTATAAAGCGAAGGGGAATAATAGGATCGCCGTTCAACCAAGTGTATTCACTGTCTAGGCATCTCTCTGAAGTCTGATGTCTCCTGCTAGCCAGGAGACCACTCTTATATACATGAAATCTTTCCTGCAAGAGCTGAGTCTCTGGAAACCCACAGCCACTATCATTACTGGTGAGTGTACAGCTACCGGAATCCTGTAGCCCTGCCGGAGTCCTAGAAAGCCTGGGGTTTCCCACAATACTGCCTCTATCCTACTGCTGGTATACATGACCTGTTCCTTCCCTTGGAACTCATGGGCCACAATCCTGCCGATCCTTCAAAGCATACAGTAATCAGGGCGCTGGAATCAAGAGATTCCTGTAGGGAAATCAAATACAAAAGAAAACAAATCAAATCAATGTAATCTGACAAAGGAAAGGCCAACGAGAGTGGTAATAGAGGTACCGGAACATGTTACAATTGAGCATTTACTTCATTTCAGTTCACACAAAACCATAGCAAGTAGGTCTAGGACTTAGCAATGCTGGTGATAAAGTAATCGAAGGCTGTTAAACAACTTATCGAGATCTCCTGTAGTAATAGTTGCTTGAAGTCCCAACAGTTTGGAATCTGAATTACTATAGTTACACCTTACCGAGACACATTCCTCTTGGTGCCTGATATACTTTGGGAGGGGTTACATTTAAGCCATGTTGGTAAGGCTTATTGTTAATAAACTATTCATTGTATAATTGGGGTAAGGTATATATCTGCCCTAATTGTGTCTTAAGTAACTTCAAGTTCATTTTGCATACCTAGCCTAATACTTTTAAATTTTTTAGATTATACTACTATTTGTATAGTTTTAGAAGTTAAAACTCTCTACTAACTTTCTGACAAAAGATAAGAATTATTTTCTTTGTCACCAAGCATAACACTTCCAAGAAAGGTTACTCTAGTCTCCATACTATTAGGGAAATAAATACAAGATAAACAAGATTTAGGGAATTTTTTATATTTAACTATAGAATGCTGAATCTACCGTCCTATTCAACCTCTTATATTATCTAATATCTACTTTTTATTTTTTATTATCATTCCTATTTCTATATCCATCACCTTCCTCAATGATTAACTATCAGTATATTTAGTTTCTATCCTACATATCCTGTTAGTATAGCTACTATAGTTATAACAAGTGCTATCCTGTGTGAGTAGTTATACAATAGAGTCTAAGCATGAGCCTGGTATCACTTTGGTCTCTAAGGGAGACCAGCTGAGAGGCAAAGCCTATGGTAGCACAATAGAGTGGTTTATAGAGCGAAGGGGAACAATAGGATCACTGTTCAAGCAAGTGTATTCACTGTGTAGGCATTGGTCTGAAGTCTGATGTCTTCTGCTAGCCAGGAGACCACTCTTAAATACATGAAATCTTTGCTGCAAGAGCTGAGGCTCTGGATACCCACAGCCACTATCATTACTAGTGAGTGTACAGCTACCGGAATCCTGTGGGCCTGCCGGAGTGTTGGAAAGTCAGGGGCTATCCCACAACACTGACACAAGGCTACTGCCAGTATACATAACCTATTCCTTCCATTGGAACTCAAGGGTCACAATTCTGCCATTCTGCAAAAAGATTCAGTATGCAAACCACGAAAATCTAGAGATTCCAGTAAGGAAATCATATACAAAAGAAATCAAATCAAAGTAAATTAATCGGACAAAGGAGTAACTATCAAGAGTGTTAATGATTTGTTTTTTGTTAAATACGCAGTTTATTCGTATCTAACTACAGGAAAATCTATAGCATGCATCCTAAGTTATGGCCTAAAAACCTTTACCCAAAAGAAATCACCTCATCTTCCGACTTCTTAACCAAGGGAAATATGGCCCGTAAATGACCCAGGTGTCCACACTAGAGTTCTGTACCCTCCAGAACCAGTGCAATACAAGTGTAGCGGGCGCTAGCCTGTACTAACAGTTATACAATAGAGCCTAAGGGTTAGCCAGTGATCGCTTTGGTGTCACAATTCGTGACTTAGCAATAGGGAATGTTTCACATGACTCACGATTTGTGAGATCATTTATGATTATGATGTTTGATTTGATTTATTGTTTCATGACTCACGATTATGAGGTCA